>CAHIKZ030005335.1:477500-507500 GCA_903632075.3 Acanthosepion pharaonis | reverse complement strand
GAAAGTGATAATTAAAAGGAAAACCTTGAAAGGTAGTAAACTGAAGAAAGAAAGAAAGAAAGAAAGAAAGAAAGAAAGAAAGAAAGAAAGAAAGGAAGAAAGAAGAGGAAAGTGATAATTAAAAGGAAAACCTTGAAAGGTAGTAAACTGAAGAAAGAAAGAAAGAAAGAAAGAAAGGAAGAAAGAAAGAAAGGAAGAAAGAAGAGGAAAATTATAATTAAAAGGAAAACCTTGAAAAGTAGTAAACTGAAGAAAGAAAGAAAGAAAGGAAGAAAGAAGAGGAAAATTATAATTAAAAGGAAAACCTTGAAAAGTAGTAAACTGAAGAAAGAAAGAAAGAAAGAAATAGGAAAATGACAATTAGCAAGAAAAATTACTTAAGTTTAGTAAAAGAAATAAAGGAGAGAAAAAGAGAAAAAAGACGATTAGAAAGAAAAAAAAAGTTAGTAATAGACAGAAAGAAAAGGAAAATAACGAAAAAAAATTATCCTTAAACTTAAAAGAAAGAAAGAAAAAAAAGAAAGAAGGAAAAGATGATTAGAAAAAATCCTTGAAGCTACTAAAAGAAAGAAAGAGAGAAATGAACTCGAAATGAGAAAGAGAGAATTGAATTCGAAATGAACCGAAAACGAGTGCCGCTTCGAAGTTAATTGAATTAAAAAAAAAAAAAAACAGACAGAAAGAATCAAACTAGAAAATTAAATAAAATATTGCAAATATAAAAGTAAGGGAGATAATTATTAGGTGCAAACATTGCAAAGATTTTGAAAAGCAAAACAAGATTTGCAAGTTAGAAAAGAGAAAAACATAAAAAAATATGTTAAATACAAATGAAAACTGAAATTTATGTTTGAATGAACGAAGCAAAAAAAAAAGAGAAAGAAAGATGAAGTCTTTCAATGATTATTCTCAATAGACTTCAGCAGACAGAATCGAACATAGAATATTACATTAGTACTCTCCTCAATTCATTCCATTTACCAATCCATTACTCTTTCTTCCCACCGTTATTCAACACTCGAACTCCCTCCTGTACACAAGACTGTTTGGATTCTCTCATCTCAATTCATTTAGCTAATTTTCTAAGCATTCATAACGAAGTATCCATTCCGTAAATTCAGATTTGTTTCTGTGTTAGTGACGGTGGGGCTAGCAATGTTCAGCTTCTTTAGAACCCCGCTCGCTTTGGTCGACATTTAATTGGTAGGATTGTTTCCTATTCAAATATTCTGGTAATGAACTTTAGTCAAAATATATTGTTTCCTTTCTTACTTCACGTTTTATTTTACCTGAAACCTTTTCCCGTATTTCCTTAAGATTCTTTATTTATTTATTTTTACAGAGAGTGGGGGCAAGAATAAAGAGACGTGATTGAGGAAAGGATAAAGAGAAGTACGGGGAATTAGATCAAGGCATCAGAAGATGTCAATTGACATTACATTTGAATATTAAAAGTCTATATCTGTCAGGGAAGCAAGTAAGAGGAAGGGAGTTCGACAGACGGGAAGTGTGAGGCATGAAGCTATTGGAGTAGAAGAGACGGCTAGATTTAACCGTTTCGACAATGAAAGGGTGGGACTGAGATGCCAACCTAGTAGCACGCTTAAATTCATGGAGTTTGCGAACCAGAGAAAATAGCTCGGCGGAGCAGTTACCGTGAAAGTATTTGTAGAAAAGACGGAGGGAAGCGACGGCATGTCTGTGAGAAAGTGACCGTAGGCGAGATGTCAGACCAGGACCAACCACATCCGTCTCTGGATTTTGACGAGGAGCTTGAGACGAACAGCTGGGGCTCCAGACCATATATGGCAGCAGTATTCCATGCAAGGCCGAATGGTTGATTTACACATTTGAAGGATGGACTCAGGCGCGATACAGAGAACCAACATTGTGTGTATGGGTGTGTACGTGTGGGCGTGTGTTTGCGTGTGTGTGTGTGTGTAATTCCTTGCTTCTCGACGTGCCTCTACAATTTCTATAGATAGATAGATAGATAGATAGACAGATATGAACAGACTGAGATAGATAGATAGATAGATAGATAGATAGATAGATAGATACATACATACATACATACATAGGTGGCCACTCATATTCGAAGATACCCATCTATTAGGTCGACTAGCCAATCCACGCTCGTTCAACAAACAGAGCCCACTTGTGGTTTATACTGCAACTATGCTGAAAAGACATTAGGTTCTGGGAGCATGTTACCTAGCGTGATCAACAATCTGAACAATGCCAGCTCACTCAAAACCTCGGTCACGATGACTTGTGACTTCATGCTAGAACAGCTATCGACGGCTCTCAAGGGCTCCGTCTACACAATTTCACTTACAAGGCTTGGGTCAATTCGTGGTATAGTTTTCAGGCACTTTCCAAATATGAGGCGCGCTAGGATGGCTCCTTTCAAGACTGATAACATCAGGAATTCTCCTTTCTGACAAATCAACCGTGGTGCGATTCGAACCAGGGTCTCATGGTCAGAAAGCGAACGTTCTAACCACGCGCCCATATAGACCATCCATACATACATACATATGAACAGAATAAAAATGTTTTATATCTAGCATGCCACATTGTTTAACGGAGAAGAGAATGAGTGAGTAATCAGTTGGGTAAACCACTCTCCAATGATAATCCTATAAACAAGACAAGAGTAATGATTATAGCTTTTACCCAAATTATCAATAGTGAGATGAGCTCTATATACTGTGACCCTGGGCAAATATAGGTGCGACTGGAAAATTATTGTTATGAAATTAGTTTCACAAATCATTTCTTCTGCAGTGAGTTCGGGCTTCCTAAAACGCCGATATATTGTGGCCATTAGCAGACAAATCCATGAAAAGCTCAATCGACCGGAATGGGTAATAAAAAGAAAATAAACTGCTTATTAATACGTTGAACTTTCTAATAAAAGACAATTTTGGATGGAACATCAAATGAGAATTTAGTAGACAACGATAAAGAGGACTTTTATTACAAAAACAAGTAATTATGCATAGATAGATAGATATAGATAGATAGATAGATAGATAGATAGATAGATAGATAGATAATGAACATTCTGAGATAGAGAGAGAGAGATATGAACAGAGATAGATAGATAGATAGATAGATAGATAGATAGATAGATAGATAGATAAACAAGATAGATAGATGAGATAGATAGATAGATAGATAGATGAATAGATAGATAGATAGATAGATAGATAATGATAGATAGATAGAGATATGAACAGATATAGATAGATAGATAGATAGATAGATAGATAGATAGATAGATAGATAATAGATACATACTGAGATAGAGAGATATGAACTGAAAACCATTCCGTTTGAAGTTCTCAAACGGGGAATTATTATTATACCCTGTCTTGGTTGTCATAGTTTCGGCTGTTTCACTTTCCTGCCATCTTCAGTTATCTATCCATATCCTTCATATTTATTGAAACATTTTCGCAATGAAGACGTTCTGTTAGGCAGAAATAGATAAATGTGTGTGTGTGCAGTTGTTTGTGTGTGTGAATATATAACACTAACTACAAAGAATGATTACTTACATATTTATCTATTCGGGGAAGACGGGTGATGCTATAAAAACACACATCATAGAGCTTATCCGTGATGAGCGAACAAGAATAATACTTCAGAAATGAAAAATACAGAGATGTAATGGGAAGACGCAACAACAAAACCTAAAGGATCAAACAAAATGGAGAATTGAAAAATTCCCCACGTAAGAGAAAAGACAAATAATAATGAAAAAAAAAAAAATGGTACCCGAGAAATAAGAGATGTTTGTCGTACAATGGAAATAATGTACGGAAATATTTAGTAAAAAAAAAAAAAGACAGAAACAAAGAAGGACTTTAAAGGAAGTAAGTGTGGCTGATGGGAGTGGGATGGGAATTGGAGAGGTGGAAGAAACACAACATAAGAAAATGAGAGAGAAAGAAATGCATGATAAAATGGTCACGTACAAAACATCGATGTTGAAGATATACGCTTTGATAAAAATCGGCTGAAAGAAAGAAAGAAAGAAAGAAAGAAAGAAAGAAAGAAAGAAAGAAAGAAAGAAAGAAAGGGAGGACGGAAGGAAGGAAGAAATGAGATAATAAAAAGAAATATTCTGATGATAATTAATTTGAAAGAAAGAAAGAAAGAAAGAAAGAAAGAAAGAAAGAACTGGGATTATGAAAAGAAAGAAATATTCAGATAATAATTCATTTGAAAGAAAGAAAGAAAGAAAGAAAGAAAGAAAAATGAAATAATAAAAAGAAATATTCTGATGATAATTAATTTGAAAGAAAGAAAGAAAGAAAGAAAGAAAGAAAGAAAGAAAGAAAGAAAGAACTGGGATTATGAAAAGAAAGAAATATTCAGATAATAATTCATTTGAAAGAAAGAAAGAAAGAAAGAAAGAAAGAAAGAAAGAAAGAAAGAAAGAAAGAAAGAAAGGACAAGGTATAATAAAAAATATTCAGATAATAATAAATTTGAAAGAAACAAAAAGAAAGAAACAAACAAACAAGCAAACAACTGGGATAATAAAAAAGAAACATTCAAATAATAATAAATTTGAAAGAAAGAAACAAACAAAAAAGAAAGAAAGAAAGAAAGAACTGGTATAATGAAATAAATATTCAGATAATAATTAATTTGAAAGACTAGAATTTATAAAAAAAAGTAAAGGTTTATATATATATATATATATATATATATATATATATATATATATATATAGATAGATAGATAGATAGATAGATATGTGTGTGTGTGTGTGAGAGAGAGAGAGAAAGATAGAATGATTGTGTGTGTGAGAAAGAAAGAAAGAAAGAAAGAAAGAAAGAAATAATGCAATATTTAGAGAGCCAAAATTCATTTAAACAAGATGGATTTAATTTAACTAAATATCCCACATTGTAATAATAGAACAACACAACAGCAGAAAGAACACAGTAACGCATTAGTTGCTCACCGTAATGAGTGTGACCATAGTTTTTTATTTAAAATATGCTACTTTGTTTAAGGAGAAATTACTTTACTAAGATGGAAATCTATAGAAAGTGCTTTAATCGTTAGTAGATCACCCACAGTAAATTTACATCCAGGATCTTACATTTCATTTTTCTTGGCAGACCTTCTGTTATCCTAATGTGGGACATGAACAAAAAAAAAAAAAAAGAAACTAAATGAAATCGATTAGACTATATACCCAAAACTTATATTTTGAAAAAAAAAAAATTAATTTAAAATTCTCGGCATCTTCGTTCCTTTTTCATGTGTAAACATCCTTTCAGTCCAATGAAGCAATGAAGTCCCTTTTCACACGAAAGCTTTTCCAATTTGTCATCGATTTTCCCTAAAACTGTTCTTGATATATATATATATATATATATATATATATATATATATATATATATATATATTAATAAAGACAAAAGGAAAACTTATCTTATCCAATGCGTTTCGTCCTTTGATGATCTTTATCAAAGCAAATGCAAGGATTTTATTTTGCAACAAGTTTGTGGACAATTTATGTATTAAATCTTTTAAATAGTAAAAGGTTATGAATGTAACCGTTTTCTTATAATTTTAAACATTTTTATAACCATGTATGTTGGCCTGGGATATAGGCAATTCTTTTAGAAATGGAATTATTTGAACAAAAAATCGGGAACGCGGATTTATATTTTGATAAGATTCGATCGTAGCACTCTCAATAATTTTCCGTCAAAATAAGTGTGGCATTCTTTAGATCAAAGTTATGGTTGAATTTATTTCTATGTATGACTAATGCATTTTTGTGTTCATAGATGTTTTCATTTTATTTCTGCAAGTTTCTCCAATGTATTATGAAGAGCAGTTCTGGCAGCTTATTTTATTTTATATATACGTACTTCTGAATTATTATTTTTATGGATATTTTGGGTCCTGATCATATCTATAATAGTTTTGGATGTGGTTGTAATTATTTTCATATTGTTAAGATTGGATGAATTGTTTTGGAGAGTAGTATATCCCTGTTTTTATTCAGTTTACAGTCTTTTGTTGTCGTTGTTAATAATGTCATCTATTTTTGTGGTTGTATATAGGCAGCATATATTTATTCAAATATGTTTCATTGAATAATATAGACATATTGTGTCTATTTATTTTTATACTGATCCTTTCCCTTTCTGTAATCAGTTTCTTTATGTTAAGATGAAATTCATCAAGGAAGGCGCTGTAGTTTTCTCTAACTCAAGTAATTTCGATATTTTTCAAGATCAACTTCAGGGGTAAATTAGAAAGACAAACTTATTGTAAATGTGATAAAATCTACATTCCGTTGTGATGGTGAGTTTTAAAAACGCTTGCCATCCTTGACGAATTTGATCTTAACATCAAGAAACTGATTAGAGAATTGGAACGGATCAGTATAAAAATAGACACAATATGTATATATTATTCAATGACCCCCCCCACATATCTATATATATACGTGTGTGTGTAAAAATAATGTTGTTAGAAAGATTCTGTACAAAAACTTACTGTATAAACTAAAATGACGATCGGAAAAAAAGGCACCTAATATTTAATATAGGGATATTAATTTATAATATATGAATTTTTACGGAGAAGAATTAAAACTTTGTTACTTTCAAGTGGATTTCTTTTTCCTTTTTTTAAACTTTTTTAATTTAACTGGTTTCGCTTAACTTTTCAAAAAGTTTTTAACTGTTTCTATCTCCACGTGTTGATGCTTATGTTTTGTACCAATGAAAAAAAAATGAAAATCAAGGGGCGTAACTGGCTATATATGTCGTTTATGGTCAGGGGAATTTGGTTGAATCTATTTATGCAATGGATTAAGTATGGGTTTCAACTTGTTCATGTTTCCTTATTAAGCCGCCTTTGTTCAGTGGTTCTGTAGTCGCACTGGTAGAATGGGAAGACACTAAAATTTGGCAGATTTTGCCTCCGCTTATATATATATATATATATATATATATATATAAATATATAGTTGGAACTAAATATGTTAGCTCTATCATTAATATTGAGCGCTTTCCAATAAGTACCGCGCATATGTAATATATAAATAATATATATAAAAACTGCATATATATATATATATATATATATATATATATATATATATATATATATATATATATATATATATATATATATATATATATATATATATATATATATATATATATATATATACATATATATATATATATATATATATATATATATATATGTATGTATGTATATATATATATATATATATATATATATATATATATATATATATATATATATATGCACGTATTTATATGTATGTATACATAAAGATACTAGAAAATATGTTTTCACGTAAATGTGATCATCGTTGACCTACCCATTCCATAATCAAACACCTCGGGCAATAGATAAAAAATATTTATAAGTGATTCTCTTCAATAAGGTAAGCATTCATCGGGAGGCAAGTAAATCAAAAGATATTCATTTACATTTTGATATTTCGATAATATCTCAGTGTACCTGTTATAGTGTCTATTTTGATTATCCTACTCCAGGATTCCCAACATCTGCTACAAGCATGACGCAAACACCACCCCACAATCGCCCGTCACACCTAACAGACTCCACCCGACCATCAGGCTTACTCGACGCCCACAACTCGATAGAATAGTTCTTACAGAATATCGCTCACTGCTAAAAGACACCCGACAGCTGCAGCTAAGGCTCTCGGTCCCCAACACAGTACATAGTGATCATCTCTATCACTCACCGGATCCCGGTAAGCCACACCAAGTACCAAGCACCAGCCATCGAAATGACATTGTCTCCCGCCACCATACAAGTAGTTTTGTTGGTGTGTTGGGTAAAGGTTTTATTAAAATTAAATACTGTTATTTTTTTTACTTCATATATATATATATATATATATATATATATATATATATAGAGAGAGAGAGAGAGAGAGAGAGAGAGACGACAAGAGAGAGAGAAGAACGCCGGAGTAATGGATAGCGGCTCGGACTAAGGAATTCCAGTTGAATCCATTACATTCACTTACCTGCTAATACCATTAGGAAAAGTATGAATCCTCTTATTCTCCCTCCAGATATGGGTAAATAGCAGATCAGACTGGGTTCTATAGCCTTGGATGGCAAATGGTCTGCCGCAGAAGGAAATGGCAACCTACTGCGGGAAAAAAACCTGCCATGTCAGTCGTTTATCGAAAGATACATGATCGCCTACGCGTGTATCACACATGGCACATGACTGATTTACTATGCGAAGCTCAGATGTGGCACAAGGCCAAAAGTATGTGAGGATCAAACTAACAAACAAGAAAGATTGGGTTCTATAGCCTTGGATGGCACTTAGTCTAGGAGAAGGAAAACTTTGAATTCAAAATCTACAGAGCGTCGTTTGAGGACCTTGTGACACGTACTGCACCAGGTCTCTATATTCGGCTCTTCAAAAAGTGTAGTTGGTTTTGCACAAATTCTTCACTCAAATCATATATACCAGTGTCTGGGCTGTCGGTTCTTGACCCTCATATGTCGATAAATCGACTTTAATCTCTCTAGTCCAGTCAAGGAGAAGGGGATGTTTAGAGTTTTTCAAGCAGACTGTGCACCACTTGCCTCTTGTTCCGAAAAAGTCCGCACTCAGAATTGAATTGTTTGTGTAGAATACGTAGAAAATCAACGAGTATATTCATATATATATATATATATATATATGCTTGTGTGTGTGTTTACGAGAGTATGTAAAAGTAAATTAAAATAGGTTGATAATAAACATATAAGATCTTTGTCTGAGAAAGAAGCGAAAGAAAAAGAAACAAACAAACAAAAAAGAAGAAAGAAAGAAGATAAAAGCAGATATGAAAAGCAGAAAGAAAGAAATAAGCAAAAGGCAAAAAATGAAAGCAGATATGAAAAACAGAATGAAAGAATGTGTCAAAGAAAGAAAGAAAGAAAGAAAGAAAGAAAGAAAGAAAGAAAGAAAGAATGATATGGTGTAATGAGAAGTAAGAAAATGTAAAGAGAATGAAATACAGTAGAAAGAAAGAAAGAAAGAAAGAAAGAAAGAAGAGGAAAGTGATAATTAAAAGGGAAAAACTTGAAAGGTAGTAAACTGAAGAAAGAAAGAAAGAAAGAAAGAAAGAAAGAAAGAAAGAAAGAAATAAAAGAAAGAAAGAACGAAAGAAGAAATGAAAACTGATATGAAAGTCTGAAATAACGAAACAAACAAGTAACAAACAAATGAAAGTAGATAACAAGGAGAGAAAACAAGAAAGGAAGAAATGAAGCAAGAAAGACAAAATGAAAGAAAGAACGAAAGATAAAGAAATGATAGCAGAAATAAAGCAACAAACAAAAACAAACAATTCAGAAACATAATAATGAAAGAAAGAAAAAAAGAAAAGAACGAAACAAAGAAATGAAAGCAGATATGAAAACAGAAAGAAAGTAACAAAAACAAAAAATGAAAATAGATAAGAAAGAAAGAAAGAAGGAAAGAAAGAAAGAAAGAAAGAAAGAAAGAAAGAAAGAAAGAAAGAAAGAAAGAAAGAAAAGCAGATAGGAAAAGTAGAAGGAAATAAACAAATAAAAACAAACAAATGAAAGTATGTAAGAATGAAAAAACGAAAGAAAGAAATGAGAGCGTATATGAAAAGAAGAAACAAACAAAAACATATAAAAGTAGATAAGAAAAACAACGAAAGAAAGAATTAAAAGTAGATATGAAAACAAAAAGAAAGAATCAAATACAAACGAATGAATAAAGAAAAGAAAGAAAAAAAGAAAAGAAAGAAAAAAGAAAAGAAAGAAAAGAAAGAAAAAAAGAAAAGAAAGAAAAAAAGAAAAGAAAGAAAAGAAAGAAAAGAAAGAAAAAAGAAAAGAAAGAAAAAAAGAAAAGAAAGAAGGTAAGAAAGAAGCAAACAAAACCCAAACAAAAGAAAGTGGGTTAGAAAAAATGAAATGAAATCAGATTTTAAAACTGAGAGAAAAAAAACTAAAAACGATCAAATGAAAGAAGAAAATAAAGAAACAAAGAAAGAAAGCAAGAAAGAAAAAACGAAAAAAAGAAAGAAAGAAATGAAAGCAGATGTAAAAAGCTGAAAGAAAGAAAGAAACAAGCAAACAAACAAATGAAAGCGGATAAAAGAAAGAACGAAAGAAAGAAATGAAATCAGACATGAAAAGCAGAAAGAACCAAAGAAAACAAACAAAAATATTTAAAAGCGGATGAGAAAGAAAGAAAGAAATGAAAGCTGATATAAAAAGCAGCAAAGAAAGAACTAAACATACAAAAAAATGAAAGCATGTAAAAAGGAATCATATATGAAAGACCATATATTATAGGTAGAAAAAAACAGAAAAGAAACAAAGACATTAAAGTATAATAGAAAGAAAGAAAAAATGAAATGAGGCAGATTTGAAACGCAGAAAGAAAAAAAATCAAATAGACAAAAGAAAGAAAGAAAGAAAGAATGCAGATAGGAAAAGAAAGAAAGAAAGAAAGAAAAAAGTAAAAAAAAAAGAAGTAAAAAGAAAGAAAATAAATGCAGATATGAAAAGAAGGAACAAAGAAAGAAAGAAAATGTAAACATGAAAAAGAAATAAAGAAAGAAAGAAAGAAAATAATGCAGATATGTAAAGAAAGAAAGAAAGAAAGAAAATGTTGATATGAAAAGGAGAAAAAGAAAGAAAGAAAGAAAGAATGCAGATAGAAAAAGAAGAAAGAAAAAGCACATATGAAAAGGAGTAAAAAGAAAGAAAATAAATGCAGATATAAAAAGAAGAAAGAAAGAAAGAAAATGCAAACATGAAAAGGAAAGAAAGAAAGAAAGAGAGAAAATAAATGCAGATATGTAAAGAAAGAAAGAAAGAAAGAAAGAAAGAAAGAAAGAAAGAAAGAAAGAAAGAAAGAATTGGAGCGATGCAAAGGATATAAATTAAAAAATATTCATATATTAATCAAAGTGAAAAATAATGAAATATGGAAAGAAACAACTAATCAAAGAAGAGATATGGATAAGAATGAAATGAAAGAAGGATTTGAAGGAAAGAATAATCCGTAATAAAAGGAAGCAGAAAAGAGTCAGATGAAGAAATAAATGAACGAACAAGTCCAACGCTTAGAAGGAAATGAATGGGAAAATGACTGAAAAATTAATACGTGAAAGAAATAAAATAGAAAGTGGGGGTATATTCAGGTAAATGCAAAAACAGGACTGAAAAGAAAGAGTACATCTATAGAAAAAAAAGGAAAGAAAGAATAAAACGCCTTGAGCAACTAAATAAATAAAAACAAGAATCAAACGCTAGCAGACGGAAAGAAATAAAATATTTAGAGAAAAAGAAAGACAACTAAAGAATCTTTTCAAAGACCGAATTGAAGAACGAAATGGGTTTTTAAGAACTAAAAGAAAAACTCTAAATATTAAGGAATATTGATGCAAAAGATTTAAATGGTTTGTTTAAAAGAAAAAGCTTTACAGATATTAAAAGAAATCGCACGAAATCATAACAGTCTTTTTTTAAAAAAAAAGAAGGAAGTATTGAAGAAGTACTAAGTTCGAAAGAAGAATTTGATAGAAAAAAGAAAAGATTAATATATCAACCTTAAGAAAAGAATGAAAAAAAACATTGAAAAAATTGTGAAGGAAAAAGAGAAAGGTATGAACGAATAAACGACTATAGCTTGAATAAAAAAAAAGATGAATGAATGATGTTATTAGACAGACAATGAAGTAGACGAAAGGGGGAATGGAATAATAGTATTTTCCGTTTTAAATTTTTTCGTTTCAACAGATTGTCTCCTACGATACAAAGCGCTTCTTATTCTTTTACCGTTGTACTGCTTTTCCTTTTTTTTTTTTTTATCTTTCTTCTCTTCCCACGTTCGTCAACAGCTTGTCTATCCCTCTTATTTTTCGCCTTAGGATTTCTCCATGGAAAAATTCCCCGAGTTAACGTTTCTTTTGTCAGCCATCTTTTGATCCCTCTCGCTTTTCCGTTCGACATTTTTCTACTGTTCGCCTTTGGTATCATTTGCCGTTGAATCAAGTATAAACTCACCTACAATTATTGCTAAGTGAGCCGTAAACTTCCATGCAGAGACGTTTTTTTAAATAAAACATTTAGTGTTTGTATTTTTAATCCTTTTCTTTTTAATTCTTTCATCACAAATCTTTATTTTATTTTATTTAATTCAGCAATTCTCTTGAGAAGCGAACTATTCCTTTGATATCTGGCAAGGTTTCACCACCAATATTAAAAAAATATATATATTAAAATCATACTATTATATGGAATATGAAACAAGATGAATAATGAATAACTTAATATACACCTCACTGCGAAAGGGACGTTATTGTATAGAAACATTTATCTTTTTTTTATAAAGACTATCTATTCTGATACGAAACACCTACAAAACAATTGAATTATATAATCGAGAGTTTCTAGAATGAATCTATTTTTGAATGAGATCACGTTATTTATATATGGCTGATTGTTTTATCTTTCCGCAAGATGAAAGATCTACACCTAATCTACTCTTCTTTCTTTTCTCTCTTACTCTCGATCTCTTTCTCCCTGATAATATATCAATACCACATTCATCAGTCTTTCTATATAGTTCCCTTTCCAACGGCCTATCCTCTGCTTTTCCAAATCTGTTTTTCTCTTTCTCTCTCTCTCTCTTTTTCTCTCTCTCTTTCTCTACTTCTCTCTCTCTCTCTGCTTCCCTATTTTTCAATTATCTTTTTATCTGTATGTCTTTCTCTTTATGTTTACCTCGCTTCCACAGTTGCCTTCCCCCACCATATTTACCTTTCTTTCTTTCTTTCTCTCTCTCTTTCTCTCTCTGTCAGTCTCTCTAATAATATATTACTATCCCTGCCTGCTTCACTCTATTCATCGGCTTATTTTCCTTTTTCCCTACTTTTCCATCTCTCACACCTCTCTCTCTCTCTCTCTCTCTCGTTCTCTATTTTTTCATGTCTTTCTGTTTGTCTGTCTCTTTCTCACTCTTTATCTATCTATCTATCTATCTATCTATCTATCTATCTATCTATCTATCTATTTATATTTTCCAATCGGTTCCCCACCACCTTCTTATTTATATTCTTCTTTTCATTCTTTCTCCATCTCTACCTCTCCCTAACAATATATACCAATTTCTGCCTCTTTCTATTTATTGTTTTTTTCTGTCTACCTAATTTTCTCTTTCTAACGATCTATCCAGCTATTTTCCTCCGTTCAAACTGTTTCCCGATTTTTCATCTGCCTTTTTTCTCACCATCTCCTTCTCTCTTTCTCTCAATATCTATCTATCTATCTATCTATCTATCTATCTATCCGATCCCTTTCCCACTCCCTACAAATTGTCTTCTTTGCTCTCTTCTGTCCCCCTCTCTCTCTTATTAACAATATATACAACAATCTGTATTTTCGATCATATTTTCCCTTCCCTGTCAATCTTCTTCCTTAATTTCTCTCATCCCCCCTCTCTCTCTCTCTCTCTCTCTCTTTCTCTCTATCTCTTTCTCATTAACAATATATCTCCATGCTTCCCGATGTTTGCATCATCTGTCTTTTTATCTCTCTATCTTTTCTCTCTTTCCCTCTATCTATCTATCTATCTATCTATCTATCTATCTATCTATCTATCTATCTATCTATCTATCTGTTTACCTGTCTTTTTTGATCACCTATCCCTCTCCTCATCTATCTTCTTCCTTTCACTCCCTCTTTTTCTCTCGCACTCACTAACAATACATCTCCATCAATGTCTGCCCCTCTCTATTCATCAGTCTTCCTATCTATTTTTCTCTTTCCAACGGTCTCTCTTTCTCTTTCTCTCTCTGCTTCCCTATTATCCCATCATCTGTCTTTTTCTCTGTCCATCACTTCCTCTTTTTATCTATCCTTCTATCTCTTTAACTATTTATTTATCTTGTTTTCTATGGATTTACATTCCTCCTTATGTTCCTGGGAATTTATATTTCGATCTATCTGTCTGTACACTTTTTTCTTTTTTTGCCCCGATCTTCTTTTCCTCTCTCTCTCTCTCTCTCTCTCTCTCTCTCTCTCTTCTCTATTTATCTGTTTGTCTTACTGTATCTCTCTTTCTTGCTTTCTTATTCTTTACTTGTTGCTCTTTCTTTATTTTCCATCGATCTCCCTCCCACCTACGCCATCGTTCACTCTTTCCTTGTCTTTCTTTCTCACTATATCTGACTGCATTTTTCTTATCCTTCTAAATGGATTTTGATTGGCTAGACGTAAAAATGGTAAAAATCAAACGACGAATTAGAAATATGAGGGAATGCTGGAAAAGGAACGGTAGGCAGAAAGGAGAAATACATGATTGATGTAACAATATGAAAATGAAATAAGTAGATATGATGAGGAGACGAGATAATTGCCAGAATAAAAGGAAAGAGAAAGAAGAAATAATGATCGGTTTGGTTTGGTTTGGTTTGGTTTGTTTTACGGCATATCAACCTCAGTAGGTTATTTAATGCCAAGTTATTTATTGCTGGTAATATTTTTTTTCAAAAATGTATTTCTGGTAATATTTTTTGTCCAAAACTCTATTGCTAGTAATATTTTTTCTTTCAAAAATGTATTGCTGGTAATATTTTTTCTTCAATAGTGTATTGTTGGTAATATTCTTTTTACCAAAAATATATTGCTGGTAATATTTTTTTCTTCAAAAATGTATTGCTGGTAATAATCTTTTTTCCAAAAATATATTGCTGGTAATATTTTTTCTTCAAAATTATATTGCTGGTAATATTTTTTTCTTCAAAAATATATTGCTGGTAATATTTTTTCTTCAAAAATATATTGCTGGTAATATTTTTTTCCTTCAAAAGTGTATTGCTGGTTTTATTTTTGTTTCCAAAAATATATTGCTGGTAATATTTCTTCCTTCAAAAATATATTGCTGATAATACTCCTTTTTAAAAAATGTATTACTGCTAATACTTCTTTTTTCCAAAAATGTATTACTGGCAATAATTTTTCAAAAATGTATTGCTGGTAATAATGTATTTCTGGCAATATTTTTTTCTTCATGAATTCATTGCTGGTAATATTTTTTTTTACAAAATGTATTGCTGGTATAAAAACTTATTTTTACCCTTTCAGAGCGTTCTGACCCCAGTTTGGGAGTTAACTATTTGCCCCTAGCTGGGACCCTAACAGGTGCTACCACCTCGGGTCAGGGCGGACCTGAGAATACCATCAATTAAGAGGTGGTTCCACACTCCTCAAAACCTCCTGATGAGGCCTTGCTGCAGGAAGTAGTTTATCGTCTTACCCAGGACAAGAGAAATAATGAAACGACGAAGATGAAAGAGGAGGAGGAAAATCGAGATAATGCGGAAGAATTGAGGAAAGAATAAAAACATCTTGAGAGATGAAGTTTTAGAAAGTGAGAAAGACAGAGAAAAGCAAGATAAAGATAGCGGGAAAAAAAGATTTTAAAAATATTGTGGGAAGCAAGGAAGACAAAGAGAAAGATAGATTGTTGGAAAAACAGAGACGGAGAGAAAGATGCGGTGTCGTGTCCGTTCAGGGCATGGGTGATCATGGCTCTCCCCAACTTCCTAGCCTTTGTAACTCTTAGCAATGTTTGTCTTTTTACTATCCTTCCCACTCACTGTTCTGAAATGCATTTGCACAAACTTGTCAGGTAGGTTGATCATGGCTCTCCACAACGTCCAAGTCTTTTTAACTCTTAACATTGTCTTTTTAATATCCTACCCACTCACTGTTCTGATATCCATTTGCACAAGCTTCTTAGGTAGGTTGATCATGGCTCTCCACAACGTCCTAGTCTTTTTAGCTCTTAACATTGTTTGTCTTTTTACTATTCTTCCCACTCACTGTTCTGACATTCATTTGCAAAAGCTTGTTGAGTAGGTTGATCATGGCTCTCCACAACGTCCTAGCCTTTGTAGCTCTTAGTATTGTCTTTTTACTATCCTTCCTATTAACTGTTCTGCCATCCATTTACACATGCTCGCTTCGTAGGTTACTCACTGTTTCATGCCTGTCTCTTTTGACTTCACAATGTCCTATAAGTGACACATTTTCCAAGCATTTCTTTCCTCATGATGTTTTCCGGATAGTTCAAGTGTCTCTTTTTGATTTTAAGTAAGCTGTTTGTTTCTATTTTCCTTAAAATTTCCTTTTTACATATACACTCCATCCACACGATTTCTATAAATTCCATGATAATTAACAATTGCTATTAATAAGATTTACATTTTACCGAATTGTTCATTTATGTGGATTTAGTAGATACTAAAAACTTCAAATAGCTTGGTGTATAGATCAGTTATAACAAATTTAGTATAGAATATGAGGAAATTGGACATAGACTGCGCTAGTGAAATATTCAGTCTACGCCGTAAATTGCGACATAAAATAGTAATCTGAAAACACGAGTCATATTTTTTAAATAACCTCGTCAGATCGAAACTTTTATACGGATGTCATACATGACACCAAACAATCAACTGGCTACGACCGCTTTCTCATATCTATGGTTATAAATGGCTGAGAGAAAGACACAATCAAGATGTTGACATCCCACACTATTTCAAATAAAGGTTAGGAAGAACCCCCGCCCCTATCAATATCGACTGGACTTGAGAAACCTATTTTCTAAAAATTTGTTGTAAGAGAGAGATTTTATAAATTCCGACCAACAGTAGTTCAAGCTGCTTGGTCAATGAATGCTGAATGCTTCCTCATAAGGAAACGGCTAATATTACCATTCAGTTATGTGCCATGCTTGATACACGCTTAAGAGATTATGTATCTTTCGATACATGACTGACGAGGCAAATTTTTCCCAATTTCCCAGTAGACAACCAAGGCTATAGAACCCAATCTGTCCTGCTAATTACCCATAGCTGAGGGGTGAGGAGAAGAGGATTCATACTTTTTCCAATGAATTCGAATGGAAATCGAACTCGGCTCTCCGATTCCTCAATCCGAGCCGCTATCCATTACTTTACCACCGTGTCACCGTGCCTCAATGTCATTGCAGTATATAAATGTGGTAAAATTGACAGTACACAGATAACGACAGTGTTCAAGTCTGTGAAGACACTGAGATCAGAAACGACTTTCCTTTATTTTGTCTCCATCGATAAAACCTGATGTGAACAAGCAAATATGTGAAATATAATGACAATTCTTCTTTTATATGCAGTCTACCTTCAGAACATCGTCAATCATGGTTCTCCTCGCCTTCCTCTTCCTAGTTGCTCCAAGCAACGATTGATATTTTACAATCCCTCTTTGTCCTCTTTCTCCTATCCATTCGCACAAACCCATTAATGAGATTACTAACTCTTTCTCATTCTTTCCTTCAATATGTCTTGTGGGTGTTACATTTTCCAAGTATTCTTTCCTCATCATGCGTCCCTGAAATTATGTCTTTTCTGATTAAAAACACAAGTATCCATTTTTGTTTTCTTAATCTTTCTCGTTCACCACATGCTCCTTCAGTGATATTCTCAACATTCTTCTTTAGAATCATATTTCTTCATCTTTACCTGTGAGGTATATATTTCCCGCATTTATTGGAAAGTAGATATTATATAGCAGTTAGATACGTTTTTATTCATTTCTAAAGATTCTTACCTAAATTCTGATACTTTGCTGTCATACCATAATTGTTCTTTTGCCCTGTGAGTTAAAGTTCTCCAAGCCTTCTTTCCTATTTATGTGTCCTAGAAATTTCAACCATCTCTTTCTGATTGTAAATGTTCGTCCATGAATGGAATACTGTTGCTATATATGGTCTAGTGCCCCCCCCCCCACTGTTCATTTCGATGTTCTTGAAATCCAAAAACGGATATGCAAGGTGATCGGTCTTGACTTGGAGTCGCGATTCCAATCACTTTCTCACTGACGTAATGTGGCTTCCTTCTGTCTTTTCTATAAATACTTTCATGGCATCTGTTCTGACGAGCTATTTTGAATGGTGCCTCAACTCTATGAATTTAAGCGTGCTACTAGGTTGGTATCTCCGTCCCACCCCTTTATTGTCGAATCAGTTAAATCTAACCGACTCTTCTATTCCAACAGCTTCTTCTCTTGCACTTCCCAACAGTGGAACTCCCTTCCGCTTACTTGATTCCCTGAGATCAGAAGCGGCTTTCCTTTATTCCGTCTACATCGATATAACCTGATGTTAACAAGCAAATAGGTGAAATATAATGACAATTCACTCTTTTATATGCAGTGTACATTCAGAACATGGGCAATCATAGATCTCCATTTAAAAGTAATGTCAAACACATCTTCTGTTGCCTTGATCCTCGTTCTTCTTTTTATCCTTTCCTCACCCCCCTACACTCCCTATACCTTGTCTTTTCTCTTACTTACACTCGTTGTAGCACCTTGCGTACTAGTGGCACTCCCGCCTTGCTTGGGGTGAATTGCTTAAAAAATAAAAATAGGGACCTATCGGTTGCCATTTTTCTCGATGTTCATATGTTCAGTCTATGGTATTGACAGTTTTGTTTTGATTTTTGTTTTGTTTTTCTGTTGTTTTTGTCCCCCTCTTTTTTGTAGCACATCTCTTTTTCATCTGAGAGGAAATTGTGCAACATTCACAACAGGAGGATTGATATTAGACAGTTCATCACTGTTTTATTTTTGTTTCTAATTAGATTTTCCTGTTTCTTAATAATACGTTTTAGACTTTGTTTAATGTATTTGGCTATTCCAATGCACTTTCGGATTACTCTGTCATATTTTCCGTCGTCTCTTATAACATTTTCCGGTTAAATTTCAAAACTTGCTTGATTCTGACGCATCCAATTACAGGCTCGCATATTGGGCTGCACCTCTAGCCAACAAACATACATTCTATCTTCTTACAATTGGTGTTTAGTTCGTTTTTCTCACATTCCTTTACCACCATTTATTGGGGTTCGTGCCACTTGCTTTGTATATCAGCCATCAACAAAGAATGTGTTCTTTTAGTTAGCACATTCTTTAAAATTTCCTCGTTGCTCACATGTTCCGTCCATGGTATTTACAGCATCCATCTTTAGAACACCATTTCTGTCGCTTCGAGGCTTTTCAATAATAACAATAATCAGAATACTGAGGAAGGAGATTTTAATAAACTAACTCTCCATTGATAAATATATAATCTCTGCTCTGAACATCAAAATGAATGAAATGTAAATACCATAATCTTTAGAACAGTAAGAAGAGTTATTACATATCCGATTCCCTGGCAACTGTGAGTTCCATCCATGTGTCGGGAGGATCTAAAATGCCCCATACACTGGTTCAGTAGAAGAATACGGAAGAGCAACACAAAGATGAAGAAGACGGGTGAATATTAATGATACGAGTTATCTCCCCTAAATGATACGAGTTATCTCCCCTAAGCATGTAAAATGGAGTGAGAACAATCTTTCTGTCGACTGAATCAAGGGTTTGGTTTGAAATTCCAAGAGATCCAACTGCGAAAACAGACACCTTGTTATGGTCCGGTTCCTTGTACTACGGTGATAGTCCAAGGTAGAACCAATAAAGAAGAACTCGAACACGGATATGGATTAACATAGATATATTACAAACAGGAATATATAAAGAGAAAAAGAAAGTGTTAGTACGAACAATCAGGTTTAGTAGTAATTGTCTGAACGCGACCCTGTTTCGGACTGCCTCTGACTCGCTCTGACTGATTGCCAGACTCCTGACGGACTTCACTCCAGACTTCAGACTAAAACTCTAGACTTCAGACGGAACAGTATTTAGTCACCCACCCACGGGGGCATCATGTGGCACAAGGCCAGTTTAACGTGGGATTTCCGAGCCCGTGGGCTCGGCCAAAAATATCCCCTTTGAACCCGTATAAACGGGTTCAGGGTCGGTTTACTTCCCCGAAAGAGACTCCGCCCTTCGGCGTAGCCTCGTTCGGGTTCCTCCCCGCCCGAAGGCAGAGAGTTCCAACCGGTCAGCCGGTCAGCCGGTCGCCCGACTTCAGACGGAACTGCCTGCTTCCTCTTGAGGCTCAGTGTTTATTACGTATGGAATAGTCCATTATGCCACTTGTCAATAAATATCCAGCGACGACCTGTATTACATCTGATTTGAAAATGCAAATCTACAGTAATAATAATAATAATAATAATTGGCTTGATGATTCACTAGGCTTGGTTCTCATGACTTCTGATCTAAATTAATTGAAAGTGTTAATATGAGCAGGTATGTGTTGAGGAATTAAGATGGATCGCCTATCGTCCTGTTAATACTCCTCGGTCTTTTGAATTGGAATAGAGGTTTATCCCTTGTTTCTTGTTTAAGATAGTTTTCAGTTTCTTCAGAAGTCTTTTCATGCTCTATCTGTCCCAGTGGCCTCCTTGCGTCTTAGGGACATTATCGCCTTGCTTAAGGTGAATTGATTGGAAACAAACAAAACAAATCAATAAATACCTTGTGTAGTACCATAGATTTGCTTTTCAGTTGCATGCCCTTAAAATCTTAGGAATGACGCGCTGTGAATATCTGCTCATGAACTAGAGTATTTGCAGCAACGCGGCTGGAGGTTGAGATGACTGATCTTTGTAATTTTGAAGGATGAAGCATCCAAAGTCATTTGGAAGCTGTATCTAGATAGTTGAGAACACTCTCAATTTAAGAGTATAAGCGGATTGGATTATCTGGCCTGAAAGTATTTCTAACTGGGACCCATTTGCAAGTATAGGCGCTGCTATTATCAAAACCTGACGCTATACCATGCATATTTGGTTGTGATGAATGTGGACGATATACACTTATCTGGTATTTCATTTAAATCTTTTCACCCCAAGCAAGGCAGAAATGCCACTATTACGTAGTGGGTTACAGAAAGTGAAACTGAGGGAAAATACTGGGGGGGGGGGCGAAAATGGATAAAAGATGAACGGGATTCAAAAAGATAAGAGATAGTAATTGACGTTGCATTTAATGTTTTGAAGATTGTAATTATCAATGAAGCAAGGAAACGGAAGGGAGTTTCACAAGCGGGAAGTGCGAGGAAAGAAACTGTCGGAGTAAAAGTAATAGTTATATTTGACTATTTCAAAAGCAAAAGGTTGGGACCTAGAAGCCAATCTAGTAGCACGCTTAAACTCACGTAGTCAGGGGACGAGGGGGAAAAAGGTTCGTCAGAGCAGTTGCCATGAAAATATTTGTAGAAAAGAGAGATTGAAGCCACGTCACGTCGGTGAGAAAGTGAAAGCCGAGATGCCAAGTCAGGATCGATTACATTGTAGATCCTTCTTTGAATTTTGTCAAGAACCTCCAGATGAATAGCAGAAGCACCAGACCAGATATGGCAACAGTATTCAATGCACGGACGAATGGTAGATTTGCAAATTTGCAAGAAAAAAAACCTTCTGGCACGACACAGTGACTCAACTTTCCTTGCAGTAGATGCAGCTATTGTAGGTGAGGCAAAAAGATGCACTGTGACGCTCTCCATGAATCTAGTATCAGCCATACTGATAGTGGATATGGAAGTGGGCATTAAAATCTACGAGTTATATCCTGTCCAACTTAAGCACAGGTTGGAGATCCTTTTCGTGAGTAGGCTTGGTTAATTTTGTCAAATCTGACCGACTTGCTATTGATACGGGAGTAAATGGTTGTGTCGTCTGCATAAATGCCTACTTTGGAACTAATGACATCAGGAAGATGATTGATGAAGATAAGAAACAGCGTAGGACACAGAAAAGATCTTTGGGGGACACCCGTGTTCGTGTGATCTGGAAGCGAGTCCGTTGAAAACAACCTTCATTTTACGATTTGATAGGAACGATTGGATTAAATCAAACACATCTTCAGTAATACCGTAGATTTAGTGCTTACCTAGAACACCAGCGTGTCAACCCTGTCATACGCCTTTTAGATATTTAGAGCCATATGTCGAGCTTCGCTGTTATTATCAAGAGCTTTATATACATATTCAGTGACGGCCGTTAACACATCAGCGGTAGACCTGGCAAAAAAGAAGCCATGTTGTTTGACAGAGAGTTGATCGTGAGAGGTAAGATGCTTAACCACTTCAGCATTGATTAAAGCCGCGAATACTTTACCGAAAAGCGGTAGGAGACTAACAGGGTGATAGTTAGAGACGTCAGAAGGTTCTCCAGAGTTCTTAAAAACAGGGACTACAGAGAAGGACTTCCAAGAAGCAGGAAAACAGGAAGCAGCGAGGCAATAGCTGCAGAGTTTAGAGAGAACTGAAGCCAGCTCGGGAGCACATTTCCATAAGACTATGGCTGGGATCCCGTCACCTTCACTTGCCTTATAGGAGTCTAATTTAGAAATAATGTCTGAGACGAGGTTATGCGCATATCAATCAGTTGAGCCTCTGTTCTAGGGAGGAAATCAGTATATTGGGTTTCATGTATTTGTACCTAGCTGTTATATTCCGTGCTAACGGGAATATACACTTGAAAAACAAGGTGGATAAAGTAAGTAAAGGTTTATTGTAAAAACCAGTACAATAAGAATAAAGGTAACAGTTATGTACAAGGTCGTCACAAGTCAATCCAGTAGTGAGTGCTACTATTGGAAGGTCGGTAGTTCTCGCATACGTCTGAGTCGTACTCAACAGATCCCAGGTAGACGGTATTTACCTGCTTCTCCACAAGGAAGGATGTGAGTTTAATGTAAGGCAATCTGAGCCCGTAGGCTTGGCCAAAAATTCCCCTTAACCCCTCATAAACGGGTTCGGGTCTGTCTACGTCCCCAGACGAGACCTGCCCTTCAGTATAGCCTCGTCTGGGTTACTCTCTGTCTTCGACAGCAGCCAAGATCTGAATACCAGATCCAAGATAGACGGTATTTACTAACACCCCTACTAGGGTAGATGTGGCACAAGGCCGAGTTTAACGTGGGTCTTCTGAGCCCGTATGCATAACAGATCCCAGCTAGTATATTTAACCACCCGGCACGAGGGTTGCATGTGGCTTAAGACCGGGTTTAATTCGGGTTCAGTCTACCTCCCCAAACGAGACTGTGCTCTTCGGCAGAGCCTCGTCCGGGTTTCTCTCTGCCAGAGAGTTCGACTGTTTAGCTGGAACAGGTTGCAGCTAGAATATTTAGCTACCTCCCCTACGAGGGTTGCATGTGGCACAAGGCCGGTTTAACGTGGGTTCTCCGATCCCGTAGGCTCGGCCAAAATTATTCCCTTTTGAACCCGTATGAACGGGTTCAGGGTCAGTCAACCTCCCCGAACGGGACTCTGCCCTTCGGCGGGACCTCGTCCGGCTTCCTCTCTGATCAGAGGGAGAGAGTTCGACTGTTTAGCTGGAACAGGTGGCATCTAGGCTCTATAGTTTGTTGACCTATCGATACTTATAGGAAGTTAATACCTATAGTGTAGTCACTCATGAGTGTGACAGGTTATTCCATTACATCACTAGCATCACTTAGATGGATACTGAGGATGCTGAGAAATGTGCTGGGTTTTTAAGAAATCTTGTATTTAGAACGTCTTTGCGAAGCTAAATTGAACAAAACCTCTCCTGGACAAACCAGTAACTGGGCTAAAAACTTAAGAAAAAGAAGGGGGATTTTTTCGGGGCATTTGTTATTACCACTTAGGCACTGCACCAACACATGCAAACATTACACGTTTTTTTACGCTTTGCTTTATTGCGTTTTGATTTATTGCTTTTTGTAAATTGGTTAATCTTCCCCCGCTCAGTTCATTTTCTCCGCCAGCAACTGCGTCCTATTTGGTTTTGTGTTCTGCGAAGTTTTATGAATATCGAGTGAAAAGTTTAATACTAATATCTTGTTAGAGTGCTATTAAAATTGTGTAATCGGAAGGCGACAATCCTACCGATGATCATTGGAGCACTATGCCTCGCGATATTTTGAAGAAAACAACAACTAGAAATCGTATTGGGGGTTGTGATAATTCAAATCAGGTGAAAGCTAAAATTCTGAAGAAATTCTTGGAGTTCCCTGTGTCTTTTCTATAAATATTTCTATGGCAATTATCGACGAATTCTCCTCTTTGGCACCTCGACCTCATGAATTTAAGCGTACTACTAGACTGGCTGTTAGGTCTCATCATTTTACTAACGATATTTCTGAATGTAACAGTATCTTCCCTTTCGAATACTTTCTACTGTCTCACTTCTTTCTTGTGGAGCCATCTACCAGTTTATTGCTTTCCTCTCGACAACAGTTTATAAAAATTAAATGCAGCATCACTTGTAGTCTTCCGTTTCCTTGAGTACTGCTCTTTTTATTGTCCTTTTTCCTCAGTAAGGTTTTCACAGTTTCCTTCGCTCTCATTAACCTCCTTGGGTCTTATTAGCTTTATCACCGTGCTTGGAATGAAATGATTTTTTTTAAAGTTTGAGGGTATTTACAGCTTCTAAATCACAATCATACGAATATATCTGCTGTGAAGACAGATGACGATGGTGAGATTAAAATTATATTAAATTTGATATCAAAACTAAATTTACCTGCGCAATCTCCTCAATTTGATCACTAGCAACTACGTTACATATAATAATTTTATACAATTAATTGCATATCATTTTATCTCTTTCGTTCTGCTTTTGTAGTCATAGAATAAATAATTGCTTTTTACGGCTTGCGATTAATATTTTTTTAAGCTTTTGCGATGTTTAGCGTATCATAATTACAGTTGATCTGGATAATTCCATATTGCTTACATTTTCTAGGCCATCATATGTATGTTATTAGTTAAATGGAAACTCAAGTATTAAGCAAAGTTATATTCCCAGACTAGCAATATACAACTCGAGTAAAAAAAAGACAGAGCATCGTTACCGGGTGAAAAAGAAAACATTGAAAGTTCAGCATGGAGGTTCAATAATTTGGAGAAAGCAAAGACTTGCACAAATCAATCACAATCAGTTCTTTTCTTTTTCGTTGAATGCGCCAGGTGTCTAAAAATATCGGCCTTCAAAGTCGTCTGCTTTAAACAAGTCTTCCCGGGGAATTAGCCCGCGAAAAATTTGTTCTATTTATTTAAATTTTATTCAATATTTATTTTCCCCGAGCAATTAATCTGCTATCACTTCATATCCAAGCAAAATATTTGAAATGGAAACAGACAGAAAAAGATTGAAACACGTATTCCATCACCAACTTAATTTTACCTACATTTTTGGACATTCTTCTGAAATATGGAATAATTGATATGAAAAGAAAATTGTGGAAATGGCTTTCTTTTTTGCTGTTCATTAGCAAATGATCCCTCAGTTTTCTAGACTGCATGCCAAGTCAATATTCTAAACGAGCATTTAATAATAATAATCATAATAATAATAATAATAGATGAGATAGATAAAGAGCAGAAAATAACTAAAATGATAATTCAAGATTCAATTTAAACTCTCGCGAGATCTCGTAACTTGTCGCGTTTTTATTTGGATTGATTGACTTGAACAATTTTTTTCTTGTCTTATATAATTGATTACATTGGCATGTTGTTCTCAAACTGGGAAAGTTCATGTTCTACAGTAAAACTTGTTAAAAATTTAAGTTCGGTAATTTATGAGACTTTTAAATATTATTATCATCAAAAAAAGAGTCAGAATACAATACAAATGCGCCATATTGCGTTCGATTCTCAAACAATATATTATCTGTTTATTCCTGCCAACCAACCAGATTTCTTTTAAATTTCTTTTACCGAACTAAACCTAATTGTTTACATTTTTATCCTCATCTTTGTAGTCTTAATCAAAAAATCCCGACTGATACAATTTTTGTCCTTCTCCCACCATCTGATTTTCTGTTAGTATTTTCATTATTCTATTTTTTTTCATTTATTTTATCTTTCTCTTCATTGTTTTAATCACAAACTTTCAGCTGGTACTTTTTCCCTCCCTTCAGCTGGTACTTTTTCCCTCCCTTCATTGTCTGAAATTCTAACATTATGTATAGTCTATTTTTCATTGTTTTATCTTCCTCTTTGTTGCTTTAATCACAGACTTTGAGCTGGTACATTTTTTGCCTTCCTCCATTGCCTGACCTTCTAACATAGAGTATTTCCATTATTCCATCGATTTCTCGAATTTTTATCTTCATCCTGGTTGTTGTAATCATAATATTTCGTTAGATATATTCTTCGGCCTTCCTGAATTGTTTGATGTTATGAGATGAAGTATTTTAATTGTATCCTATCTTTGCTCTTAAACTCAAACATTCTGACGCGGCTAACAAAATAAATGACTTCGCCATTTGCAATTTTCTAAATCAGATTTCAGAGATTTTAAATTATTCTGGAACAAGGTCAGGAGGAGGGAAGACTTCGAAAGTTTGTGTTACACCAATGTTCCAAGTAGGTAAGGCTTACGTAACTTTCAAATCTGCACCTGAAATCCTCGACTTTTATCCAGGGTTCGAAAACTGATCTCTGGCATCGTTGATAAAAGCCTAACTATCTTAGCCACCAAGCATGTTCAAATACGAATTCCAGGAAAATTATAAAATCAACTGTTAATATGCGTGTATCTGTTTGTATTAAAATATGTTTCTACACAGAGCTTAGGCAGGTAAAAAGCCAATGTGTGAGCGTGTTTTTTGTCTGGATGTAGATCTTTGTGTGTGTGTGTGTGTGTGTGTGTGTGTGTGTGTGTGTGTGTGTGTGTGTGTGTGTGTGTGCAACTCTATATGCATGTGTGCGCCTGATTTTGTGTGTATATATTTATATGTAGGTGCCTCATTTTGTGAGTGTCACTCTTCACGTCTCTGTAGGTCTGTGTATGTGTACAACTGTTTTTATGCGTCTATTGATTGTGTGTATGTCAATTTAGAATATGTGACTGTACGTGTCTGCGTGTGTCTCTTTATGCTTATGTATGCGTTATCCGGTATGTGTAATTATGGGGAGAGATATGTTAACGTATTCATCTTGAGATTATTAGAATTTAGAAGTTAATATTTTAATTCACATTAAATCTAATTAAGGAAAAAATTAAACCACAAAGTTGTTAACATTTAAAATTTATTCTTAGTATTTTGGCAGATATATTCTTCAGCCTTCCTGTATTGCGTAAAGATTTATTTTCATTGTTCCAAATGTTTACCAAATTCTTTCCCTATTTTGATTCATTTTTTTTTCTTTTTGCCACAGTGTTTCAGCCGATAATATTCTTCGGGCTTCCAGTTTTACCTAAAGGAGCATTTCGATTATTTTATATATTTTCCGAGACCTTAAATTCAACTTTGTTTCTAGTAACGCAACGTTTCAGCAGATATATTCTTCAGCCTTCCTGTATTATCGAAAGTAGTATTTTCCTTATTCTAAATATTTCCAGACACTTGAATTAATCTTTTTTAACAAAGTTTCGGCAGATGTATTCTTCAGCCTTCCTGTATTACGTAAAGGATTATTATCATTATTCAAAATATTTCTAATCCCTTGAATTAATCTTCGTTTTTATTTTTTTAATTTTTAGCAAAATACTTCGGCAGATACATTCTTCCTGTATTGCCTAAAGATATATTTTTATTCCTTTTCATATATTTTCCGAGCCCTTGAAATCATATTTGTCGTTTTCGCACATACATTTTCCTACTAATATAACCTTACAAAAGTATATATATTTTTTTGAAAATTGAAGCGAATAAATTTGGCACATTTATCCTTTCCGAATCCAATAGTAAATTAGACAAAAATTACCAGAGTATTTTCTTCTATCATGTCACTTCATTACATACACACACATACATATATATATATATATATATATATATATATATATATATATATATATATATATATATATATAATGTAAATCTATTTAAACTCGGTTGGTGAAAAAATCTGGATAGCATAATTTTGAAACAAATTAGCAACCAATGAAAAAATTTTGGAAAAACAAAGAAAGAACCAGAAACCTCCGAACAGGGCGAAATTTGTTTTCTTTGCTGGTACAAAGAAAAAAAAACTACGAGGGATAATTTAATACGAAGAATTATCAATACACTAAGTAGAGCAAAGATAAAATAAATAAGTCCTAATGAGCCAGGTACTACCTACCTAGGTTTCACCACATGGGATCATCAGGTTCACCCTGATGATCCCGTTAAGACCGCAGTGTTTATATATATATATATATATATATATATATATATATATATATATATATATATGTATAAATTGTTTTATTTCGGTCTGATGAGACAGATATAAAAATATTAACTGTCGAAATAAATTTATTACCGAGTTCTTCGATGATATATTTTTTCTGCCTTGATGTATATCATATTGCTCTGTCTATAAATACACTGACTTCTCTTCATGGATCTATCTTTTTAATATTTTATATTAAATAGACATACTTGGATTATTCTTATCACTTACGGATTTAGTATTATTATCTCTCTCTCTCTCTCTCTCTCTCTCTCTCTCTCTCTCTCTCTCTCTGTGTGTGTGTGTGTGTACATATATATATATATTAGTTTATTATTATTTTTAGGGATTTAAAACAACATGCCTGGCCTCATACACAATTCCGGAAAATCCTTGTGGAAACCTAAACAACCGTGAAACCTGAACAAAATAAACTATGAAAAATCCACAAATATACGCAAATGCGTATAATTGATAACAGAAGCCATTGTTTTATACCATCGGCTTCCCATAGTTAACACTTCTTGATTTCAGTCTCACTTCCAGCGTCTCGTATGCACGAGATTGTCGTTGCTTGGAAATCTTCCATGCAAACAAAAACAAACTATCATTATTGCTATGCCCGTGTATTTTTAATATATTGTAATGTTATTTTCATATGTGATGATGGCCTATGTAAGCCGAAAGTTTAGATAGGATTAAAAAACATATATCAATATGATGATCTTCTTTCGTCTTTCAACGATAATGTTATTAAGGTTATCAGACGATATGAAAGGAATTTGCATAAAATAAATAGGCAAAACTTGATTATATTATTTAATGAAACATACATCAATATATATATATATATATATATATATATATATATATACACACACAATTAAAGCTGTTCCACGTGATAAAACAGTACAAACTGAACTCAGTAAATGATAACACGTAAATAAATCCAAAGACCAATGATATTTGTTTGTTACCACATCACCAGGTTGTTAAGAAGGCAAAATCTTTGCATTGTATATGATACCCAGGTCAGTATATAGTACGAGGAAAATCATTGGTCTATGGTGCTCCGGAAAGCTTTTTGGACTGATTGAAAATTTCAGCTCTGTAAAAATGCCAGAACTTAGTCACCTGAATATTGTCTACACTATGGACAACACATGGTTCTTGATAATCACTGAGACCTTTGTAAGTACTCAAACAAAACAGAACAAATATAATCTTCAGATAGTTTATACGCAATTTCGATCCCGATATAGAGCAATCTTATATGAAAATTGGAAAATACAATAAAAATTCTATTGAATGGTATTATCTTTGAATATTTGTCTTATGCTGACAGTTGTGCTTTGTTTGTCTGTGATGATTGACATGGGCACAAAGTGCTCCAAATTTCGACAAGCGACAAGTCAACCTACCAGAGAGTGTGGTACATATGTGACTAATGTAATATACATAATACATACATACATAAATACACACACACACACACACATACATATATATATATATATATATATATGTGTGTGTGTGTGTGTGTGTGTGTGTGAATTTCTATGTAGATAAATATATGCATGTATGTGTGTATTATGCAGTTGATTGGAACTACACATGCATGTATACCTTTTTAAGAACACATCAAGTATAAATAAATAGTAGCCTAATTGCATTTTATAAAATTTCAAATTCCTCTGTATTTCTCTCCATTTTTCTGTACGAATGTGTACGAAGCTTCTTGTTGTCCAATTATGATATTATCATTTTCACACTGCCCACCCCATGAAATACGCGGCGCCATCT
>CAHIKZ030005335.1:435000-475000 GCA_903632075.3 Acanthosepion pharaonis | reverse complement strand
ATAAAAGCATTCATATGCCTGGAGGAAAATGTATACAATGCATATTAGTTAGTTACCTCATTTCATTTTTGGCTTCATTCATATAACAAATGAATTGACAGCATTGAAACGCTATAGCTCAGTATTGTTCTCTCTACGGTTTTGAGATTAAAACGAGGTATTTAGGCACAGAGAAGAGAAAAAAAACAGGGTTTGATTTTCCTATGCAAGTTATTATTTTTATTATTTAATAAAGAGTAAAAAGGGTTGGGACTGTATTCTCGTAGTTGTGTTAATGACAAAGACTGTGTATTCCTCATTATTCATTGTTGTATTATTGTATGAAATCTGTTTGCTTGTTTGCTACAGATATATCGTAGTTATTAATAGACATTAAATAACGGTAACTTTTCTCTTATATCCAGCATACCCTTGTATTATTATTATTATTATTATTATTATTATATTTCGATATATGCTACGTTCACATTACCTACCAAGTCTGCGGGAAGACCTAAGGCAAGTAGTGGTGTCTTGTTATATCTATATTTCATGATTTGTTTTTCTAACTCCCATAACATCTCATAGCTTTACATGAACAAATTTCTTTTCAGAGTGTGGGCTTTACTTATCAAGACATTTTTTAGATTACTCTTAAGCTGGAATTTTGACTGATTTTTTTAATGTGTTGTTGTGTTCCTTTTTTATCATTTCAAGCGTACCTACTCTGACAGGTAGTATTCTTGTTTTCAAATTCCAGATTTGTTTTTTTTTCCATTTCGATTTCCAGGTCTTTATACATCGATAACTTTTCAAATGTCTTGATTGCTGGGAAAGGCATATCGATAAGTAAGCAATTTTTTTTTTCTTTTCTGTTTTTGACAACAATGTCCGGCCTATTTGCTTCAGCCTTCCTATCTGTAAAGATGATGTAATGCCATAGAATTGTGATGTCTTATATTTCTGTAACCGATGCTGAGTGATGGACATACCAGTGTTTATAACATCTTTTCCAGAGTGTTTACACATTGACCAATGTAAATATTGCCCACTCTATCGTGACAATTTTTATATTCATTTGATGCAAATACAGAACCTCCTGAGCTCATATGGCGATGGTTTCCTGATATTTGTCACAGAACCTGAATTTTGGATCCACACTATTATGTATGATATTTGCCTGAAAATTCATACGGATAAATAAAGCCTTCAGTTTTAGCCTTTAATCCAGAAGCTCGTAACTATCGATGAGGATTAAATATGTCAACATCGGCTTAATTAGCCTCGTTCTGGAAATTGGCCATACAGAAGTTTGTCTTGCCAGCTTTGTTTCATCTGTTAAAGAGCTTTATTTTTGGCTTTCTTTTTCATAATTTTTGCTGAATTAGTTGGTTCCGTTTTGGTTTTCTACAGAATCTACTAAGCGTAAATCTCATTTGTATTTAAAACTTTCATGATTTAATGATTTTCTTTCTGTTTCAGTGTTGTTTGACTAATTGTATCACCCAGTGCTTTGTTGTTTTCATGTTAGTAAGCCAATAGTTGTTGTATTGTATGACAATTCCAGCTGAATAAGACCTCTTCCTCCTTCTTTACAATAGACGGGATGCATCAGCCTTTGAATGATGCATTTCATGCTCCGAAAGAAGATTTCTTGTCTAAGAATCCATTCGTCTGATATAATTTGGAGTCCATCTCAAGATGTTGAATCTACATTGAATCACTGGAATGGCAGGAAAGTAAATCTTGTTTTGTGCACTAACGATCTGTTCAGAAGATTTTAATATTTTTAAGAGAGACTCTGTGACTTTTCTTATAACTATCTGAAAATGTTCACGGTTTGAAAAAGTACAGACGTACAGAATGACACATTTTTTAAAAAAATATTAGAAAAACCGTGTAATTTACTTGGGTCCTGCTAGTTATTATTATTTTTATCGTATTTTGAGGTTGTTTTACGAGCTACCTCCAAGTTTCAATCTGGAACATCAAGTGGCTTCAAGTCAACAGATCCGGGTTGTTGGTACAGTTGGTTGGATATCAAGTTGGTGTTCCCAGCATCATTTTTCTTAATGCTTAATATTATTATTATTATTATTTTTTTTTATTATTATTATTATTATTATTATTATTATGTTTTGTCATAAAGAGTAAGTTTTTGAATATATCAGGTACATTAAGTTCTCTCAAGTCACAACAACCCTACACGCAAAGCCACCAATCTGCCACTAGCGCTTGCCGCTGGTGGCCCGCTGTCGAGCCGCCGGTATGCTCGTTTCGGCAATGTTATTACTGGGGGGGGGGACAGCGAGAGGCCCGCAGGCGGTCCGTCGGTGGCTGTCACCGGAGGACTGCTGGCGTTGCCACCGGCGGCCCGCCAGCGGGTTACTAGTGGCTTGGGGTGCAGAGAAGGACCTCAGACAGACCTTTCTTTTCTTTCTCTGTGCCGTGTTCTTTCAGGATGTCGGCGAACATAGCTCTCCACCTCACTCTATCCCTTGCAGCTCTCAACCAGTTCTTTCCCTCTGCCACCTCGCCCAAACCACGTTCTGTCATCCACTTGCTTAAGCTCGCTAGGTATGTCTCGCGTTATTTTACCTTGTCTCTGTTTCCCTCTATTTGACTCGTGAGTATCAGATTCTCCAGGCCCTCCTTTCTCATTATCTGTCCCAGAAACTTCAGCTGTCTCTTCCTGATATTAAGTATAAGCCTCCTCCTTGTTTGCAACCACTTTAAGACCTCGTCGTTGCTCACGCGCTCGGTCCATGATATCCTTAGCATCCTTCTGTAGAATCACGCCTCCGTCGCCTAGAGTCTCTTCATCTTTGAGGGAATCGTCCGTAAAGAAGGACAGATATCACGTAAAAGCTTCTTGTCTTCCTTGCCAAAGAAATCCTCCTGTCCCGAAATACACTGCTCAGCTTTTGGAATGCGTTTTATGTCATAAAAGTTTCCTCAAAATATGAGCAGTTCCCAAAAGAGTCGATTTTTTGGATAACTCGAAGCTGTTACGGCATCTCCAGCATGTGAAACAAATTACTGTTGTGGATTCCGAGATGAAATTCGGTCTCCAATGAATGACAAACGCAGGAATGAAATAACAAATAAATGTATTTACACAGTAATACAATTGGTAATACGGTTAGTAAATCCAGAAACACGGTTATAATATATATATACAGTCTCGAAGTAGGACTTTCTTAGAGTCTACGTGCTTGTAACTGTGACTTCTACAAGCGGTTACCTCACACTATTGCTCTACCTCCAACTCAATTACAATCTCTCTCTGACTGACTCTGACTCTGGGTATTTAACGGCAGCAGTACAATTACACGCTGGTCGAGTCCACTTGTATGAAAAAGGGGTGGACCCCATAACAGTTACATAATTATAATAGGATTGATTCTCTTGCGCCAATCACCACTGCAATCACGTTGACATCTCTTCCTGTATTCCAAATAATCTTGCCACCTCAACTTTCAAATCAGAGTAGTTTGTAATTTTCTCAATCAGCTTGTTTGCTATATTTATGTCAGTAATATGACATGTCTTGCTACCTTTACCTAGCACAGTAATATCCGGGTGGCCATGGTGTATCACTGTGTCTGTACGAAAAACATAGTCCTAGAATATTGTGGACTTTGCAACTTCTTTAATTGTTCTGCAAAACATTCTCGTACCAACTTCCTGCAACTTGGTATCCACACTTTCAACACAATAACCAGTGTACATAAATGCATCCCTTATCATGGCGACTCGCATATTCTGTTTAATCTAGCATTTTGCATTTACTCATCAGGTGAGTCACATTCTCAGTGTGTTCATCATAAAGTCTATATTTTGGAGTGACTGATGTTTTGTTATTTTATGGCATTGATAACAAGGGCTTCATTGCTGTTATCCAGCTTTCAGTTGCAATTATAAGATCACCACATTTCGGTGATATTCAGGATGCTGCTTTGTGCTTCACATCTTATGTTAACATATTCTCATCACTGTTTGCCAGGTGCTCTTTAAATGTTCCACGGTCATTTTCAGCACACCTTTGAGCACTAATAAGGATCCTATTATTATTATTATTGTTTTTATTTTCTTTGATTTCTGGCGTTTACACATTTCTCTCCGGGTCCCGCCCAGGGACCTAAGGTAAGAAATGGCATCATGACACTTTCCACTGACAAAAAGAATTAAATTACATAAATAAAGCCCTTCGTAAGGTGTGGGTTGTACTTGTCAGAACAATTTTTTGTATCTCCTTGAGGCATGGACTTCCAGGAATCCCTTCAATTAGTCTACTGCAATCTTTTCCAACCAGTCCTAGGGCTCCAACTACAACAGGGATTGTTGATGTTCCCATATGCCACATTTTCGAGATTTCTACTTCAAGGTCCTTGTATTTTGACAGCTTTTTGAATATCTTCAAAGATACATTGCAGTCAACAGGGACTGCCATATCAATTAGAAGGCACTTTTTTTGTTTGTGGTCTTTAATAACAATATCTGGGCGGTTGGCTTTGATTGTTCTGTCAGTGTGTATTGTGTAGAATTGTAACAGGTCCTATCTCCGTAACCGGGCCTGGGTGGTGTTCATACCTTATTATTATTATTATTATTATTATTATTATTATTATATTTTCTTTCTGTTTAATTCAATCCTTTACCGGGTCATTGCACAAAACCTAGAAAGGCAATATAGTAAATATATGCATTATGTTTGTACAAATTCTGATGTTAAATGATACGCAAACTATACAGTGTTTGTATTTCCTTTTCATTGGTAATAATACTCTCCTGATTAAATTACTACTTCCACAGGGCATTTCTTTAGTCTTTTGTAAACAGGGACAGGGATCCTGTTTATATTACTGCCTCTACCTTTTTATCCTACCCAGGGATCCAATTTTTTATGTTAGCATTTTTTCTTTCAATTTCAATTTCAAAATCCTTATCTTTTGTCATTCTTTAAAAGAAATATTTTTATCTGGTGTCGCTGTCATATCTATGAGAAGGCATTTTTGTTCATACTCTTTGATCACTATGTCTGGCTTATTAGCTTTTTTGTGAATGATAAAGTTATTGACACCATGACCTTTTATGACTGGTTCAATGTGATGTACGTATCATTGTTCAGCTTAGGAAAAATGTCATACAGCATTCTCATTTCAAAATAAATTTCATTTTTCTTGATAAAAAAAAATTCTAGAATGCATCCGTAGGATTTGCCTATAAATTTGGAGAGGGGTAATTTAAGCAATAATTCCCACCTGATTGGACCAACATCACGGGACGTTAATGATAACTATATCGGAATTTAACGTATTTTTGGCATTAGTTAAACCGTGTGTTTTTTGTTCCTATTATTTGTTCTGTCACTCATTCTATGATAATCCACTCCAAAATAGTAATGTACATTATTTACATTATTCAGACTATTGTCTTCATCTTTGTCACTATATATATTACAACGTTTCGGCCATTGCACACTCCGGCCTTCTTCAGGTGGTTGAAACGTCGAACTGAACAAGGGCACATGGCACAGTGGATAAGGGCGTTAGTTAGATCCAGTGACAGGACCCAAAGAGTGTGAGTTCAATACCTGGTTAAGGCGTTGGAGAACTTGTAGAGGGAATTAAGCAGGAGATAACTGATAACTGATATCCATTAGACATGGCACGTGGAACTAGAACAGTCTACCCCAGTGAGCTAAATAAAGGGTTCAGTTCGACATTCCAACCACCTGAAGAATGCCGGAGCGTACAACGTCCGAAACGTTGTAATAAATATGGCGACAAAGATAAGGACAATAGTAAGAATAATGTAAATACCTCATCTCAGAAATATAAGCAAAATTATAATGATCTTCTATATTAACTCGATGAAGGTTATCTGACAACAAAATTATTTATTAATCTGAGCTTTGTATAGCTTCAGGTCACAACTGTTTGGCTCCTAGTATGGACCGAAATCATTAGGTGTAATGCCAGTCCTCCTATATAGCGGTGAATGCTGGACAATCTCCTTGCAGATGAAAACTTGAAACAACAGAAATGTGGTTCTATAGAAGGATGCTGAGAATACCATGGACTGAACATACGAACAATAAGAAAATGGAAACAAAAAGCACGCTTACGCTTAACCCCAGAAAGAGACAGTTGAAATTTCGCACATGATGAGGAAAGAGGACTTGGAAAATTTGACACTCACAGGACATACTGAAGGCAAGAATGACATTGGAAAAAACAGCCCATGACCTACTTGACGAGCTTGTGTAGATGGATAGCAGAACAGTTTTTAGTAATATAGAAGAAAAACAGTATATTCAAAGATCTACAAGGGATAGAAAATTGTGGAGAGTCATTATCGCCTACGTGCTGAAGGGACATGTCACAAAGAAGAAGAAGCAAAAGAAAAAGAAAAAGGAGAAACTAGATTAGCTCACAAATCACTGCCTCATGGCATGACGCTTCGTGAAGTTGAATTATACGCCCAACACGAAACAGGTATTGATTATGCTTGTCCGTTTCTAAGATTCTTTCCGCAATTTTTTTTTTCTTAGAGAATATCAAAGAAGAAATATAAATTCCTGAGAAGACAAATGCTTCTGCCTAGAATATTCTCAATTCACTTATATTACTGAAAGAATAAGGGACGTGCTTAGAAAACGTTTAGTGCGTTATCCATCGTAGCAATGAGATCGGTTGAAACAACTTCGTAAATCCGCTTAGTTCTAAAGGAGCCGAAACTTCGAATGTCGTTTTTATTTTTTTTATTTTTTTACTATAAAAAATACAGTATTTAAACATTTAAAAAAAAAAGTCCTTTATCACCGTAACAAAATGGTGTCGAATTTTTATTTGGCTTCCCTATTTGATGCGCTTCCGCGTGTGATAGGCTCCTGGTAATCCTACAAAGACATTTTCCAGGGAATGAATCTGTACAAGATTTTGCCTCCTTTATTTAGTAAACTCTTTCTTAACGTTCTTTGGTTGCCTTTGTTGCAAGATAGTTGCGAACAGCAGTAAGTATAAGTTTTTTTTTTCTTCAAATCTCGGCTCAAACAGCGAAAGTTTTTGCAAACGAATAAATGAATGAAGAAAATCAATGCAAAGTATAACAATCAATCATAAGAGATGAAGTTGAAATGATTCAATATATTTTGATGACTGTATAGTTTTAGTGGGATTTTAAGAAAAACCTATTGAACCTTGGTTGGCAACCAGTATAAAAGAAGGAAAACTGAATTCAAAATCATGGAGAAGGCAGCCGTAAACCACTCACCTATTTTGTCTAAGAATCATAGCAATTCACACATAAAGAACAAAAGCCAACATTGTTTACATCCTGAAGGGACTTGACATTTTAAGAACGAAATTTGCATTACAGTAAAGCTCATCTCATTTTAACCAATGAAAATTTTGCCACTGGAGTAAAAGCATGTGTATTTTATAACTAAATACAGATTCCAAATTTGTTCAAGTTCATCAGGATTTTGGCACCATTTGTAGGATTGGGGACACGTTGTTTTATATAAAAGGGGAGTTTACATACCTAAGAAACATTTAACAATCATGTACTGGCAGCCACTTGAGGTAGCAACAAGGGATTCATTTGTGTCGGTGGTACAGAACTTTCATTGGGCTCAACTGAAAAACTATACAGATTTAATAAACATGATGTAAATCAAAGAATGGGATGCCAGATGTCTCTTAAAATACACTTGCATTCCCATCTCAGTCCCCTGCCTCTAACAGGGCACAGAGTGTTGAAAGCAATTAGTATGATGTTTTTTTGTTGTTTTTTGTTTTTTACACCCAATATAGACTGGGCTTTTGAGCCTTGGGTGGCAACCAGTCTATGAGAAAGAAAACTGAATTCAAAAAAGTAGAGAAGGAAACAGGCAATCATTCCACAATTAACAGATAAAAAATGAGTCTGTGGAGAGCTATGATTGTTTATGTATAGTGGGTGGATCTTCGTACGTGTTATAGATGTGAAATATAGATGTTTAAGAAGAATGGTAGTTACTAGCAGAGAAAGTGAGACTGATATGTCAAGTTCAAATTCCTGCAGAGAATGGAGAAGGAGCAGGTATTAAAAGATCTGAATAAAACCAATATGGTGTAAGTAAGTAAGTAAGTAAGTAAGTAAGTAAGTTAATGAGAGTGTTGATGGCACTGACTCCTGTCACCAGAACAAGAGTGGGTGAGGGATAAGAACTATCACAAATAAAATCAGAGATAGAGACAAATTGATGGTTGCTTGCTTAGATTAAATCAGAACAGAATCCAAATTCTGAATAATATTTTTGAAATTACACACACACACACACACATATATATATATATATATATATATATATATGTGTGTGTGTGTGTGTGTGTGTGTGTGTGTGTGTGTGTGTGTGTGTATTCCGATTTCTTTTTGAATTTGTAGGTCTGATGATTTGGATCGTGATTACGATTCCAATGTAATAAATTATAACCATAGAATATTAGTGTTTGAGCCATATATATATATATATATATATATATATATATATATATATATATACTCTTGGCCAGCCATGCTTATTTTTTAGGGTGGGAGAGTTATTTACAATGGAACAGTGCCCTTATCAAAGTCAGGAAATATTCTTACAGAAGATAAGTGCCTGTTATTTTAGTACGCTGTGCAACTCTTCATATGGTGGATGTATGGCCAGCATAGCGGCTATAAATATGGGGCACTAGAATTTGCACACTAATTCACCTTTGCACAAAAGCTCTTGTTTTTTGGGGTTTTTTTTCTACATCCAAAGTAGACTGGGATTTTGAGCCTTGGGTGGTAACCAGTCTAAGTCACTAGACTTTGTACACTAATTCATCTTTACACAAAAGCTTTTGAGAAGAGTAAGCAATCTATCTTTTTTTCTCAAGTCTCCGTGGGTATTACATGCATAACCTTGTTTGAAATACTTAAGTTCTCTTTCATCATGCTATTTCTCTTTCATTATTATTATTGTTGTTGTTGTTGTTGTTGTTGTTGAATGATAGAATGTTCTAAGAAAGTGATGCATGTGTAGAAATATACGAAGCACAATATACCCATTAGGACACCCAGGCTGATACATGCATCACAGCCAAATGTGTGCGATATAATCATAAGTTTTTCGGTGGAGCCAAATTAGAAAATCATTCAGGTCGAGTGTCCCATTCTTCATAGACAGTCTCTAATTTAATGTCAGGAGGTGACTTCCAAGTTGGCTTGGCTGCCCCAGATTTAAATTTATAAAAACCTCTTATCAATACAATCATCCGCATTATTATTATTATTATTATTATCATCATCATCATTCGATTTCTGCTGACACACTACCTACCAAGTCTGCGGATACCTAAGGCAGGTCGTGGTGTGTTATTATAATTTTAATTTTTTTTTTTTTTTTTATCTCCGATGAAGTTGCTAGCGTTACATAGACAAATTCTCCTTAGTGTGTGTGCTGTACTTAAAAAATTCTGTATGTCTCTTAGGTTTCGGGATTCTTTCAATGTGTTGTTTTGTTCCATTTTTTATAATTCCAAGACCTATTACCACTGGTATTATTCTTGTTTTTCAATTTCCAATTTTTCTATTTCAATTTCCAGGTCTTTGTATTTTGATAGTTTTCAAATTCCTTGGTGTTACAATCCGCTGGACAAGCCATATCAATTAGTAGGCAAGTTTTTTTCTTTCTGGTTTTTGACAATGATGTCCGGCCTATTTGCTTCAATTTTTCTGTCTGTGTGGATGGTATAATCCCAAAATGGTGACATCTTCTATTTCTGTAACTGGCGCTGGCCGATGTTCATACAGTGTTTGCTTACACATTTTCCAAAGTGTTATTATTATTATTATTATTATTATTATTATTATTATTATTATTATTTAAAAACATTCTTTTTTGACCTGCATTTGTTTTATAATCACGCGCCAAGTCAAAGCGAAGAATGTGATTTTTTAGCTGTTTCCACTTAATTAAGCAAAAGACTGCTATTAACAAATAAAAACTTAAATGGACAAAGAACTTCGTAGGATATTGGATGTGCCTGCCTGAACTATTTTTTGCGGTGGGGGGGGAGATTTCCTGGGAGATGATGCAACAGGAATTTTGTTAATTTGTTTTTTGTGTTCTTTTCTTTATCAGACCGAAAGCTCCAACCATATCAGGAACAGTTTTACTTTTTTAAGTGCCACATGTCATCTATTTCCATCTACAGGTGTTTGTATTTGCTTAGTCTCTCAAAAACCTTCGCAGAGATGTTTTTTGTTACTTGGTTCGCTCGCTCTTGTCAATCACTGCGCAAACTTTTCTTTTCTGTCTAAGATAATAATTATTCGATCTGTGTAGATAACAAATTCCAGAGTAAAATCTGCTCCCTCAACTACGAAGTCAGGTATTATGTTATTAGTTATTTTTTTCGAGCTCATTTCGGTCGAGTTAGTAAAGCCACTAAGATACAAGGGATTACTGGTTGTGAAATAATTAGAAAATTGAAACATTACTAAGGAGCGAGAACAAAAGTGTAATCAGGAGGACAGTAGATAGTAATTTATATTGCATTTAATTTTTGCAAGATTAAAGTTGGCTAGAACGCATGAAAGGGAGTTCCACAAGCGAAAAGTACGATAAAAGAACCTGTTAGAATAGAACCCACGATTACATCTAATCAACTGAACTGCAAATTTATGAGACCTCGTCGACAGTCTAGTAGTGCGGTTAAATTCAAAAAGTCTAGGTACAATAGCGAAGAGCCATGAGGTACAAGGCTAAAAGAGGAATGAGGAAAAGGACGGTCTTCATCTGTCTTCAACATACTACAATATTCCTAACACCAAAACAACACATTCTTACTTAACTTTCTTACTACATCCACCATAATACTTCAATGTCTCCATGAAAGTCCTAACTAGTCCTTATATGTACAATTCATTGTCTGGTGGGTGGGAATAAAACAACAGTTTAAAAGCTAGCCACAATGAGTATTTACAATATGAAAACAAAACTATAGCGAAGCGCTCATCCGAACAATTACCATGAAAATATTTCTAGAAAATTCACGGGGAGGTAACTTTAAGACGATAGAAAAGTGATTGAAGCCGAGCCGCCCGATTAGGACTAATAATATTGCTGATTGTTTTTTTTTTGGTGGGGGGGTAATCAAGGAGCTCCAGATGAATAGCAGGGACACCGGACCATATATGGCAGCAATATTCTAAGCATGGTCGAATGGTAGATATGTAAGATATATTCTAGAGAGAAAAATAGTCTCGCACGACAGAGTAAACTAAATTTCATAGTAGCTGACCTGGCAATGGATTCAATGGATTCAATATAGACGTCCCACTTCATATCAACCGAGAACGTTCATTTCACGATTTAATAAGAAAGACTGGATCAATTAAAACGTTTGTCTGGGGCACCGTAACTTTTCAGCTTTTGGAGATCTCTATGCCAAATTATTATTATATGTTACGCATTCTTATCTCAGATTTAACTCAATTGTTATTCATAATTACTGAAGATGATCAGGTCATTAGTTTCGGGATTAGTTAAACTATACGTATAATAGTTTTCTCGTAAAAAATGTCTACATAATCTAAATGAATCTATTATCGCATCTAAGGAAGCATTTTTAAATCATATTTTTTACACATCGCGACAGCTATTAGGCAGTTGTGTTAAATATACTTTAATGTTAAAAAAATATTCAGTATTATCATTACTTAGGCAATAAGCATTATAACATAGCACAAATGGAAAAAGGAATTTTCGGCAATATACATATTTTTTACGTATTTATCGTTATTTTTTTTTAACTTTTATCGAAAACGACATTCTTGTACATGCAGTTATGGATAATAATATACATTAATTACGATATTTTTAATCAACAACTATTTGAGCTCAATTGTTGACATTAATAGCTATCTGCTGATGCGTTAAAATTTTGGAATACTGCAATAATAAAAATTTAAATTTTATCTTCTTTGCTAGATGTCGCAATCTGTTAAACAAAAAGGAAGGTAAAAGAAATAAAACAAAAAGTTATGTAATACATAGCATTTTGGAGACGCGTTTTCTAATCCAACATTTTTACTACATCAAACGTTGTTTTTAGTCGATACCGGTGTTTGAAATAGACGCCCCGTTTTTATTTTGAACGGTGTGTATTACTTCCATCGGTTCGCACACTCGAGAAACCTTAATAAAGAAAATGTGCTCCCCGACAAACAGGGTAACAGTTTCGATATGCCTATAACAAAGTGAAAAAAATGCACATATATAATTACGTCAACGTAAACATCACTTTAGTCCGATGACTCCCTAAAGGACCAAATACTTGACACAATTTTGTTTTTCACTTTCTCAGATTTTCCTAAAAGTTCATATATATATATATATATATATATCGTTTAAATGTGTCAATATATATATACCGTTTAAATGTGTCAATATATATATACCGTTTAAATGTGTCAATGTCTGGACCTCCTCAAGTAATTTTAAGTATAAAAGAATAAAAATATTAAATTACATCTAACTCAATCATGACTTCTCTCTCCCCCCTCACTTCGTTAATTTACATATGTTTAATACGGACCGTCAAATATGTGTAAATTTCTTTTCATTTTTTGTTTCAACCTTTGGAAGAAAAGTCTGATGATCCGCAGTCCTTTAAAAAGGGCTGTGCTGAAATAATTTATGACATGGATCCTTAAAGTGGTCTGTTTTTATTTAAATTATTTGCTCTGGATTTACATTGAGCTCTCTGGATTTTATCCTCCTTGGGTCTACCCACACGGATTACCTAGTTTTTCATAAACTACATATATATATATATATATATATATATATATATATATATATATATATATATATATATATATATATAAAGATATTTTTCTAACAAAACGGATGTATCCTTTTTAATTTGTCATTTTTGCTTTGGGTAAAAGTTATGAATTTTCAGATTTTTATAATGTTCCATCATAAACGTGGCCACTGTATTAATAAGAAAGACAGGATCAATTTAAACGTTTGTCTGGGGCACCCTAACTTTTTAGCTTTTAGAGAAGATCTCTATGGCAAATTATTATTATTACTTACGCATTACATGTTTCTATATTAGAAACAAATCTGTTCAAAAACATTTAACACGTGATTTCAGCGGACGAGGAATCAGTTGTAATAGAATTCGAAACTACGTTAAATTTTAATATTTTTAAAGTTTTAATAATTACACATTTCCAAGGAGGTCTCAAAAGTTTAAAGATGATTTGGCTAGATGCAGCCGTACGTTCTATGTTAAGAGTTTATTCTCTCGCACTTCACGCTTGTGTAAATTTCTTCTGGCACCATGCTTTCCAGCCAACTTGGACCTTAGTAGAGATTCTGTAATAGTAGATACAACTGTAGTAACGTCGTTGAACAATACTGGTGTCAGACGCCTTCCAATAACACTCGCACTATTAGTACTTGCTCGATAATACTCGTTCGAATAGTAAGCGTATAGTGATCTGAATAGAAGAATAGTATAGTGAATAGAGTAGAGAATCAGTCAGTTATGTGCCATGCGGGATACACGCTTAGGTGATCATGTATCTTTCGATACCTTATTGACGAGGTACTTTTTTTCCCCGAAGTAGGTTGCCATTTATTTCTGCGGTAGACAGTTGCCATGCAACGCTATAGAACCAGGTCTGTTCTGCTATTTACCCACAGCTGATGGGAGAAGAAGAGGATTAATACCTTTCCCAAGGGTATTAGCACGTAAGTGAATGTAACGGATTCGACTGGAATTCGAACTCTGCTCTCCGATTTCTCAATCCGAGCCGCTACCATAGCAATCCGAATAATAATAAAGAATATAATAGAAATAGCTATCATGTAGAGGTCGCTTTGCCTCCCATATATGTGTTTCCTGTATGGTCACGTGGTCCAATTAATTATTTAATGGGGTCGTCTGTATTTGCTCACTGGCGATCTATGTTCAAACTCAAGTGTCAGCGGCGACACTTTATTGCAATATAACATGAACATTTCATAATTTCTTCTTCTTTTTCTTCTTCTTCTTTTAGTTTTTCAATCGTTTTTCACTGTTGTGGATTCCATGATGAAATCCGGTCTCCAATGAATGACAAACGCAGGAATGAAATATAGCAAATAAATATATTGACGAAATAATACAATTGGTAATACGGTTAGATCCAGAAATGCGGTTAGTAGCAATAATAATATATATACAGTCTGGGAAATTCAGTATCGAAGTATGCCTTCCTTCTGAGTCTCCGTGCTCGCAACTGTGACTCCTACAAAGCGGTTACCTTACTATCACTGTCTCACTTCCGGGTATTCACCGGCAGCAGTACAAGTACACACAAGGCGAGTCCACTTGTATACAAAGGGGTGGACCCCTTAACATTCACACTTAATTGTAAATACGATTCAGTAATATTGGTTAAAGGTCCAACTAGTAACCACGATATTCAGCTGACTCGAATTGGTTGGTTCATGCCATTGTAGTTATTAAGTTCTTATAAGTTATTTCCTGCAATAACCTAAATTATATAAATGTCAATTGACTAAACATCAAGCTGAAAGATTGTCTTTAAGAGAAACATTCTGACGTAATAATTCTTTATCAAGAATAAATGAAATGTTTGCCAACTTTTGCTAATAATGTGGCATATACACGCACTGATAAATGCATCCAGGTATTTGTTCCTCTCTTTAATTTATCTTTCTCCATCTCTCTCATTTAGTCATTTTTCTTCATCTCTCCCCATACCGTCACGCTAATAAATGAATAAATATCTACATCTTTTCCTATCTATCTTACTTTTCATCTATCTCCATTTTTCTCCTTGCATCTTTCTGTTTTTCATCTCTCTCCATTACTCCATCCCCCTCTCTCTAACTTTATATCTCCCGATTTGTCTTCCACCCCACCTTCGACTTAAACTTTCTCTTTCTGATTCTCTCTATCTTTCACTGTCTCCTTTCTCTCTACCCTTTTCGCTTTTTTTCTCATTATATCTCTATCTCTATCTATCTATCTATCTATATATATATATATATATATATATATATATATATATATATATATATATATTTCTCTCTCTCTCAATTTTCTCTTTTCTCCTTTCTCCATCTCTCTCTCTCTCTATCTATCTATCTATATATATATATATATATATATCTTTCTCTCTCTCAATTTTCTCTTTTCCCTTTCTCTCTCTCTCTATCTATCTATCTATCTATCTATCATCTATCTATCTTATCTGTCTGTCTGTCTGTCTGGTCTGTCTTTTCTATTCATTATCTATCTATCTATCTATCTATAAATCTATCTATTTATCTATCGGGGGTCTATATATATATATATCTATATATATATATATATATATATATATATATATATCTTTCTCTCTCAATTTTCTCTTTTCCCTTTCTCCATCTCTCTCTCTCTCTATCTCTATCTATCTATCTATCTATCTATCTATCTGTTTGTCTGTGTGAGTATTCATTATCTATCTATCTATCGGGGTCTTTTCATTATCTATCTATCTATCTATGTATATATATATATATATATATATATATATATATATATATATATATCTCTCTCAATTTTCAATTTTCCTCTTTCCTCTTCTCTCTCTCTCTCTCTCTCTCTCTCTCTCTCTCTCTCTCTCTCTCTATCTATCTATCTATCTATGATTTTCTCTCTTTCAATGTTTCTCAATATCCCTTTTTCCTCGGTTCATTATGACTTTCTCAACATCTCCCTCAGTCTTTTTCCTTCACTCAATCAATCTCACTCACATTCTCTTTCTAAATCTCTATATTTTTCTATTCTCTTTCTCGCTCTCTCTCTCTCTCTCTCTCTCTCTCTCTCATTCTCTCACTCCTCCTCACTGTCACCCACTTTCTCATTCTCATGCTCCACCACTACCCCATTCTTTCTCACACTTTCTCATTTTCTCTCTCACTCTCGTTTTATTTCTCTCTCTTTCTCACTCTATCTCTTCTTCTCTGTCTGGAACGTATACATTTAAGAATATTCATGAACATTTATTCGAGAAAACTGAAGATTATAAACAGCGCGGAAAAGTGAATAAAACGGCTATAAATAAAACAAACAGAAATCTTTCAAAATGGCGAAGAAGAAAAACAAAAAAGAAAACTGAAAAGAAATCGCCTTGCAGATGAAATGGTAATTGAGTTGGAATGATTTTAGAACGAATCTGAGCTGCAAAAATGACGGCTCGGATTTAAACAAACCACAGTTTTCCACTCGAACGGAGATCGGCCATTTTTTGTTGCCACAAGGGACTTAATGATTTGCTTAGAAAGACACAATTAATTTGCATAATTTGTTAATTCTTTATGATCAAATTTCGTTTTTTCACAGTCTGTTCTTTCTTTTCATATTTTTTCGCTTTTATTTGATGTATTTTATTCGATTTTGTAAATGTTTCTATCTTAATTTCCATAAATTTTATAATTTTACAATCTGTTTTTTTTTGTGATTTTTTTTTCGTTTAAAATATTACTTCTCTTGCGAATTTATATATTTATTAAATTCATGTGTTTGCTTATTAAATACTTTTTCATTTTGGAGGGAAATTAGAATATAACGACCTTTATTAGAGGAAAGCGCTAGAAATAATTTATTAGCAGGAGAGTCATTGACATTTTGTCACTATTACAGGTTCATTTGCTATTTTAGATTGCAAACAAATGATTGAATAATATATGAACAAAAAGACTTTAATGCATTACTGTGGTGGTTTTATTACACTTGACACCTATATATTTATTTTAAGCCCTGATTCCTAAAATTTGAACCATACCTGACACAGCTAGGATTTTTGCCAGTTTACCTGCTAGCACCTTTTATTACAATCCAAATGATCTAGACACACATTAAATTTCTTTTCTTGTTAATATGACAAAGGTTGGTGGATTGTGGAGATAAAAGCGGCTGGTCTTTCAATTTCAAACTTCCGTTCTGTCCCGATGCAATTTTTTTTTCCGTACGTGCTAAATTTATCAAAGCCGATAATTAGACACGTAATGTCTAACTCGTAAATGATTTTCAATATAATTGAAGTGTTTATATTGCGTTTTACAACATTCAGAAAATAAATAACCAGTTGTTTACTTTTTTGTTTTATTTTTTTGTTTTTTTTGGGTTTTTGTGGGGGCTTGATTTACTGATATCTCTAAGTTCAAATCGCACACGATGCAGGCCAGAGCCTTGTTAACTCTGCTTTGTACGCATAACATTTAATAAACATAAAGGACACCAGGATATATATCAGGGCCCTTATATTTGATTCCCATTTGAACAAAGCAAAGCAGTTGTCATAGCACGTAGCGTTTTGTGACCCAAAATAAAAAAAAACATCAAGATAGAATTTCATTTCCTTTCTCATAAAATATTATATCGATGATTGTAACGCACTGAAAACAAATAAAAATTCTAAATTAACCTTTTTATTCTGTAAAAAGGAAGACAATAATGCAAGTATCAATCAACCTCATAGAATTGTTTCTTTATAATTTATAAGAAGGGCATAGACGGAGAGAGACGTTCGATACGAACAGACAGATAGAGACATATATACGAGCAGAGATAGATAGATAGATAGATAGATAGATAGATAGATAGATAGATAGATGAACTGACCGCGATAGATAGAGAGATATGAATAGAGTTAGACATGGAGAAAAGATGGGTGCGAACAGACTGAGGTAGAGAGATAGTTACGAAAAGACTAGAATAGAAAAATAGCTATGAACAGACAAAGATAGATTATATATATATATATATATATATATATATATATATATATATATATATTATAATTATAATATTTTTTGTTTAAAATATGATTCCTTCGCTACATAAGAGTTCTCATGTTTCAAAAAGGAGAGCCGAAACCATCATATTGATTATTAAAATTAAATTGAATTAAGGTGTTTAGTCCCGTTTCATCTTCAAGCGAAAATTTGGGAACATGAGAACACTTATGTAACGAAATTTTGAAACATGAGAACTCTTATGTAGCGAAGGAATCATATGTTTAAACAAAAAAATATTATAATATAAGCTCTACTTCTGTATGGAGCACTGTCTTCATAAAAATAAAAACAAAAATACTAAGGAACTCCGGATTATACACCCAACCCGTTCTTTTCTATTTTTGCATACCTACGCACTCATATATATATATATATATATATATATATATATATATATATACACGATTAGGGTGAGATAGACAAATAGATGCGAATAGACTGAAACACACGCAGAGTGATAGAGAGGAAGAGGGAGAGGTACAGGCAGATTGAGATAGACAGAGAGATACGATCAGTGAACACTGAGAGAGAGAGATACGAAGAGACTGAAATAGAGAGTTAGATACGAACAGAGCAAGATAGATAGATAGATAGATAGATAGATAGATAGATAGATAGATAGATAGATGCCATCTGGAAATTAAATAATACTCTAGCAAATTGTCATTAGCAGAATCCAGAGATTTCTTAATTTTACAATGCACAATTTACTGCCTATGTGATGAACGATGAAGTTTATTGATGAAGAAAACAGTTATGTTGAAAATAATTACAAATGCTATATTCATCGTTCGTTTAAGAAGTTATTGATACAATTAAGTAAAATTGAGATTTACTAAGTTTAATTTGTTTTCCTATACAAACAACCGAATAGGGCATCCGTCGAGAATCGAATTCACAATAGTTATGAAAGATATGTGAAACTCTTTTGTTAACAAAAATTAGATAGATAGATAGATAGATAAGGAAGAATAGCCTGAGATAGATAGATAGATAGATAGATAGATAGAAGAATAGCCTGAGATAGATAGATAGATAGATAGATAGATAGATAGATAGATAGATAGATAGATAGATAGATAGATAGATAGATAGATAGATAAGGAAGAATAGCCTGAGATAGATAGATAGATAGATAGATAGATAGATAGATAGATAGATAGATAGATAGATAGATAGATACACCTGCTCTTATCCCCCTGTTTACAGAAGCACTGTTATTTGGTTAATGATAGTTGTGGTTCTATTGAAAGAAAACGCATTCTTCAAAGAGAATTAATAAAGCCAGCGGCCGTTGAAGATTGCCTTGTTGTTGGCCAGTTTTAACGTCATTTTATTTGTTCACAGTATCAAGTAATATAGTATAGTTCGCAACTTAAGTGAACAGCAAATAGCAATCAGGGACAATTTGTATGTATTTTGCCTTTAAATAAAGTGACAAATAGCGTTAACATTGGACCGAGGGCAGATGGTTTCTGATTAGCGAGGCCAAGTTTGCGATTAATTTGCTGTTATTAACAAAGTTACGGCTGCAATTTACCACCAAGGGCAAAGGATGATCTCGCGGGAGTCGAGAGACGACGCCATCTGGTGGTAAAGTGAAAAATTTGGCATTAGTGGAAAGGGGAAGTATAGAGCGCGAATTAAAGAAAGAAAGAAAGAAAGAAAGAAAGAAAGAAAGAAAGAAAGAAAGAAAGAAAGAACAATGATTTTAAAATTGTACCTGATTGCTAAGATGGCTGTAAGTGTACGGCAGAGGGCAGTAACAGCAAGATGATATAAAAGAAAGAAATGAATGAAGTGTTCGTAAAGAAAGAGGAAAACAAAGAAGAAGAAAAAAGAAAGAAACAAACGAACAAACAAAACAGGATAGACATAAATATTCAGATATTGAATAAAAAGAAAAAGAATGGTTCAAATAGAAAAATAGTCAAAGAAAATTGAAAGAACAATGAACAAATGAAAGAAAGAAAGAAAGAAAGAAAGATAGATAGATAGATAGATAGATAGATAGATAGATAGATAGATAGATAGAAGGAAAGAAAGAAAGAAAGAAAGAAATTTAAACCAAGAAAAGAAAGAAATACAAAAATTAAGTAAATAAAATCAAAATCTAAAGGGAAGAAAATTCGAAAAGTTAGCAAAATGAAAAACGAAAGAAAGGTAAAAAAAATGAGGGTCCAAAACGAAATTAAAGAAGGGAAGAAATGTAAATTCAAAAAAGAATTTAAAAAAAATAAGAAAAGAATTTTGATAGAGAAAAATAGTTAACGAATAACGTTAAATGGAAAGCGTCAATAAAAAGTAAAATAAAACATAGACAAATCGAGAAAACCAAAAATATCTGTAGTTTAAGAACAAGCAACAAAGAAAGAAAAAAAAAAGGAAGAAAGAAAAAAAAAAGGAAGAAAGAAAGAAATTTCCGCGAAAGATTAAAGCAGAGTGAAAAAGAAGGTAAGAAAGAACAAACAGATGGAGGTATAAAGAAAGAAAAATGATGATCCAAGAAAGGAGAAAAAAATTAAAAAAAAGAAAGAAAAACATTACAAAGGAACAAAGAAGGAAGTGTACAAATAAATGAAAACCAGTAACAAAGAAAGACGAAAAAGAGTAAAACATAATAAAATAAAAAACCAAAACGCTAAGTGCGTAAAAAAAAAAAAAATATAAAAAAGAAAGAACAAAAGGGAGTAAAAGAAATATGAAAAAAATGAAAAGAAGGAAGAAAAAAAAAAAAAAAGCTAATGAAAAAAAGATTCAAGAAAAACCAAATAACAAAAAACATAGGGAAGTATTAATAAAAAGAAGTAATAGAAAAATATGAAAGAATATAAAGCAAATACAGAAAAAAAAAATCGAAGAATAATTTAATCGTTGCCCAGGCGAAGAAATAATCGCATATGGAGAATAGATATAAAATGTCGTTAAAATAAAGACAAAAATCTGGTCATCAGCTGAGATCTCAAATAATGAAATGTAGTCAGTCGACAATGGGAAGCGCAGAGGAATAGTTCGACATTTCTTCATTTCCAAGGCCTTTAGCAATTAGCAGAAACAAGGGCAGCACATTCATAGGCGAAAAGAAGCACGGCTATAAGCAATGAATGATAGGAGTAAGGGAAATTCAATAATGAAAAAAAGAAAAGAAAAAAATGACTTTTCAATGTAATTTTAACAATGACACTTATAATAATTAATTATGTTATTTCTTTATTTTTCCGTTTTTAAATCCAAATCTACGACGATCAACATTCAAATCCATCGTGAAGCAAATAGCAAATATTGAGACTATAACCAAAAACAGTACTAAACTGCAATGTAATATCAATGATTCTATATGATAGTGGCTACTTGAGACAACACATGATGTTCTACAGAAAGATGATGAGAATACCACAGACGAAGCATGTGAGCAATGAGAAAGTTTTAAGTAAAACAGAAACAAACAGGATACTTAGAAAAAGACGATTGAAACGATAGGCCTCAAGACTATATGCTTCCAGTTCCGGTCGTGACGACCGGAAGTGTAGATCTATTTCAAATATCTTCGTTCCACCGGGTGTGAAGATATTTAATTTTGGTTTGGGTTTGCAGTACTTCGCTTCTGCAGAAATTCAAAGAAAAAAAAAGGAAAGGAAAAAAGAATAATTAATTAGGCTCTAAAAGTTAATCCTCTCTATCTTGGTATATTTTTCTTTACTAAGATCTTATTAGAATTAATATATAATTTGGCAGAGTTTCGCTTCCACCACTTTTCACTCCGTTAACAAAGGTGTACGGCATTTCATATACATTTTGATGTTTGAATTAATTATCCATTGAAAATAGAAACAAAATAATCCAGTACGAAACTGCTATGCAATATCTAATCTCCTATATGGCAGGGTATGTTACATAACCTCATGCCATTCAGAAACTAAGCAAATGATTAAGAGAAAATAGAATTAGAAACAAAAAAAAATGTTTTGAATTGCTATGCAATGTCTGATCATCTTCCATTATTAGGGTGTGCGGGTGGTGTAACGGATTGCGGCTTGAAATGAGAACACGGAAAGCAGAGTTCAAATTTCAGCCGAGTTCGTTGCATTCAATTACGCGCCTGGGAAATGTATGGATATATTTCTTCTCTCCCAGTTATGGGTTAAATAGCAAGACGAACTGTTTTTTTATAGCTATGGTGAACAATCATTCTGGAGATGGCGACTGTATAAAATGACCCGTCTGCTAGTAAGCCTTGACCACTCGTAGAAATGCATCGGCCCATGCAAACGCACAGTAATTAAATTATTCAGTCGTGTGAAAGGAGAAAGGCTTTACTTTTTATCTACTGATAAACCAATGAATGCCGGACTTCACAGATTAAAAGGAGAAATGAAGCGACAGAGATGTGGTTCTACCGATAAATGTTAAGAATAACATAAACAAAACATGTAAGCAATTAGGACGTTTTAAGGACAATTTGATCTTACGGAGTAACTGCTTCTAATAATCAGAAAGAGACGTACCTGAAATTTCTGGGACAGTAAGTAAGAGGTAGATGGAATTTCTGGGACACGTAATGAGAAAGGAGGACATGGAGAATCTGATACTCACAGATTCAGTAGAGGGAAAAAGAGACAAGAGAAATCAGCGCATGACATACCTGGCGGGCCTGGGCAAGTGGATGGCAGAACGTGGTCTGGGGGGTAGTTGGCAGAGACAGGAAACTTATTGAGAGACACAGGGATAAGGGGAGAGCCATGATCGCTTGATGTAAGGACACGGTACATAAAAAGAAAGAAAAATGTAACATTCAGAGGACATAGTGAAGGTCGGTGAAACGGGGCAAACTGGAAGTAATCTGATTACCGAATTTGTATGAATTGATTGCAGAACAAGAATCGTTGATAATGAGTCAGGAGTTACACTATACGCCAAAGGTTTGGGACCAACCTCTGGATTTCGAAATAAACCCCTAAAACAACTAATCTATTAGCTCCTTTAGAACGAAAGGGAATTTCTCCTCTTGAAGGGCTTTACCACATTTTCAATAACAGCATTAATATTAACGAAATTAACCTTTTACTGCATAGCATTTGCTTTACCCCCTTGGTAACCCCTACTCTAAAATATCGATGATTTTGCGATGATGGTGATGGCCAAGAAAAGACTTTGCCGTATCTTCTGAAAAGTAAAAATGACGCGGGGGATAAGTGCACAATAAAAAATAAAAAAAACTTTAAAAAAACTTGTGACTTTATGACCTTTGGTATCCCCCCCCCTTTTTTTAAAGGCATCTCCGTTCAAAACGTAGCCGACCATAACTCTGCAGAGATAATCTTTTCTTAAATATCTGCGAATTACGATGACTTCATAGGCAAGATACTGGAGTAGTTCACCTTTGTTTTCTCCACCGTTTGGAATTCAGAGTATTCCTTTTCCTAGATTAGCTGCCAACCAAGGCTTGAGCGTTCAGTCTTCCCTATTATTTAACCCATAGTTGGGGGACAGGAGATGGATACATGCCTTTGCCAAGTTCTTTAGTATGGCAACTTTAATCTGCGTTTCCCTAAATAATAAACTGCGGGGTCATTTCAAACAGGCCTCATGTATTGTAAGTTTAATAACTATATACCAGGCGGGAGAGATGTTAACAAGCTGTTCCAGAAAGCGATTGTTATTGCAAAGAGTCCAATCCTCAATGTGTGTTCGATCAAATTTGCCTTGTTTGGTTATAAATTCTGCTTTGCAAAGATAGTGCAATGATCGATTAATTTAATAAAGAAAATGCTTCTTTTTAGCATTTTATATGATTTAACATGTTTTTTTCTTTCTAGATGGTCCTACATGAGAAGCAAACAGAGGGCTAGCTTGTCTTTATACAATCGACTGTAGAAAGTGTGAAGCGCTAATGTTACAAAAACAATATGCTATGGATCATTGTTTATTATGAGGGCTGTGTCGGCCATGCCCTCTACTTTTCATAAAGAAATAAAATAAAAGGCCTATGAATCTCCACCCTTTAAGTTTGCTCATCAAATCTTGTTCCAGCTTAAACAAGTTCCAGCACATACATTAAATTGTCCTTTTTTTATACTATCCTTGTTTTATTACGCTATTTTTTTCTCTTTTTCAAAACTTCCATTCTTAGCAATATCAACGTTAATGTGGGAAAACGTAGCCGAAACGAATATCTGTTTGTGTACAAATGTAAAACGAAAGGGGTTTATGAATAGACAAAGCAAGAAGGCTTGTCGTTTCCGCTTTGTTTTCTTTTGTTTTGTTTTTTTCTGTTTTCTAAAGAAACGCAAACAGACAATAGACAACAAAACCGATTACGATAGTAAATATAACAATAGAAATGGACAATTACCAGAGACTTTAATGCTTATTGGTGGATCAAAGAACATATTCAATCGGATTCCACTTTAACACATTCCGGTTTTTCCATAAACCGGAGAAAACGTCTATTTTTATCAGTTCTGCATTATCTTCCAGAATAAATGTAAACAATCAGAGAGCGAACACTGTGGGGCATTTGCAAATTTCGACTTGTTTCAAGTGGAACTTGTTTTCTATTCACATATTATAGAAAAGTCGATGTTGTTTTGTTTTTGTTTTTCTATTTTCTGTTTTTTTTTTCTTTTTTTTACTATCTTGTATATAGAATAAGTACTTGAGGTCCTCTGAAAAGATTTAGTTATTTTTATGGACGAGAGAATAGCAGAGAATGGTTGGGAATATCAGTTCTTTCTTTCTTTTTGAACTTCGAATGGAAACGCACGCAAACTGGGCAAAGATCAAAACACCATGTCTCTGTTTCTGTTAGGTAGCTATTGGACACTTACTGCTGAGAATACAACAGAACGTAGCAATAACAATGAAATATGGAATCTCCTGCTTTACACGTGATGCTCCGAACGGGTAGTACGATCATTATATTTGCCACCATTTCCTTTCTTTTAATAACATCTGTTTTGCTTTGTTATTTACTAAGCCTAGATTAGTTTTAGCACAGTGTCAGAAGCATACGGTGTTTTCTCAATATATATATATATATATATATATATATATATATATATATATATATATATATATATATATATATATACTGTCTTACACAGAGAGACTGTTTCGCTGTATCACAGCTCATCAGTGTGGATAGACGTCCAGTTGCTAGGATCGAAACCCGGCTGAATTGGCGTCAGTCGGATATTTTACCCCAAGCCGTTGGCGCACGGCAGGGAAGAAGGTGAATTTAAGTTTGTTTATTTATTTATTTATTTATTGAGAGAGAGAGAGAGAGAGAGAGAGAGAGAGAAAGAGAGAGAGAACTCGATTCGATTTACCGAAGAGTCATGCATTATTAGCCGTAATAGCCACTTTTTATAAACCGACACTTCCTCTCGACAAAACCCCGTCAATGGAACCTGACCTACAAACTGATTTCGTACAAATACTTATTCATACAAAACTATCCTAAAAATCTTGTCGGCATTAAATAACCCATTGACGTTGATATCCCACAAAAAGAAATAAACCAAACCAATCAAATTAACCAAGTACAATAGTCCTTATTAACCACAGTTTTGTTATCGACGATTTCGCTCTCCGCGTTTACAGTTTCTCACAGTTAACTTTGGGTGCTCTACACTTTCGGCCTTTTGCCACATCTAAGCTACACTTAGAAAATCACTTTTGGTGGCACCTCGACCTGGTGTAATGGTCAACAACTTGTCTCGCCAGAACATTTACGACTGAGTAATGTGTTCAATCCTAACTGGGTGCCCCATACTTTTGGCCTTGTGCCACATCTAATTTATGCTTATAAAATAGCCATTAGCGTTACATAATAATAATCTAAAAGTGCAGACGTGGTGATGCTGCCATTTTGGATAAGAAGTCGGAAAATATTTCAGTTAAATGAAAAGGTCAATGATTTTTTTCTTATTTAGTAATGGATTGGTTGATTATCTTATTTTTTACAGTTTATCAACATTTCGCAAGTTATTTAAGATCAGATAACGAAGAAAAGCCTTAGACAGATAGATATGGAAGAATTATCTTGCATAGATAGATAGATAGATAGATAGATAGATAGATAGATAGATAGATGCTGATTTCTATCTATCTTCCAATCTGAGTTGGGGAGGAAAAATTCTCGGCCCGCCCTTCTTACTTACCAAAATTCCCGGGCCGACTCCCTTTCCAAAATATAGACAAATGATTAAAAATCAGATTGTTTTTAAATATCTTCTTAGTCAGACCGTATATATATATATATATATATATATATATATGGTGATATTGACAATTGGGATATGCTAAAGAGAAGTCGGAAAATAATTCCGTCAAATGAAAAGTTATTTTTTTTATTTAGTAATGAATTTATGGCTTATCAATCTTTTGCAGGTTATTTAAAGGCATAAAATATTTTTAGATTGAAAGAATTTTTGGGGAGATAATAATGATTAACTGATACAAGTTCTACTAATTAACCCATAGCTGGAGAGGAGAGAAAAGTGGTGAATTCATACCATTCCCAGGGTTACTTGCGCGTAAGTGAATATAATGAACCCGCCAGGAATTGGAACTCAGCTCTCCGAAATTCCAATTCTAAGCCGTTATCCGTTACACCAGCCGCACATTCAAGCTTACTGCCTCTGGTAATTCCAAACGGTTACCGATGTAGACACTGGCCAAGCTCGACGTAACTTAACTGAGGTGGTCGTATGAAAACCGGTGATTCAATGTGATATGACTGTAAGCTCTTTACTAAGAGAAGGAATTATACCATATGATGGGCTTGCTACAAGAACGACTTTTCTATCTGTCTCGTTTATTATATATTGACATTGAGCTGTCGTGATTTATTTCTGATAATCTGTAATTACATCTCATAAGATCTACAGTGAGAACGAATCTTTTATCCGACACATCTCTATTAGTACATTATATTATTACTAGTGTACCCGTGACGTCAAAACTGACTGCAAAAAGGAATATATTATAAGTAATATGTATTATATTGTAATTTTCGTTTAATCCAATTACTTTTTTTTTTAATTTAAAATAATTCGTTGTTAACGTTAATAATTGAGCAATATACAATTTATAAACACCTAAGGAAAGATATCCGTATATTATCCTCATAAATATGACATATTTACAATCAAAATTATATTTACTGCTAAAGTTTCAAAAGCACAATAATTTTTGTGTAAACTTTGGAAGGTCGAACAGTCCTTGACAGTCCGTAGATTCAATCTGTAATTTCAGAGTCTGCTTATTTCTCGTCCTGCTAAGAACAACGTATCATCAGATATTTTCTTAAATGTTTTTTTTACGAAATTCCATAAGATATGCTATCATAAATAATATAAATGAAGGATGTAGTGTGCATAAAAAACAAACTCTTTTGGTGACTGATCAATTATTACAGGAATGTTTTCCCCACCTCTTTTTTTTCATTAGAATTTTTAAAGTTTAAAATGAATTTCTAAAAATGAACAAAGCATTCTTGAAGATAAATGTGGCGTATTATATACTAGAAGCATGGCCCGGCGTTGCCCGTGCTTGATTCAAAAATCGTACGACTCATACAGCACTGCTCACACTAACCTGTTTCTTCCCGCGCATAGCGTGACCTTAAATTAATCTGCATTTAGGAAATACCCAACCGGAAAAACATTTTTAAGGGTTGACCGATTATCTATTTGCACTCTCTTTAGGTGTTGGGTGGCGCTCAAAGTTGAAACTTCACATGGTGACTCCCAATGGCCTCCTCATAAATCCGATCGGTTTTTGCTAAAAGCCGATATGCGGTTCAGGTGCAATCTGGGCGTATCGGCTTTTGGGTTTTATCAATTTTCCTCGCTGTTTAGGGGTCCGTGGTCATGAAACTTCTGGACAACACTTCTAAAGGTAGACTCTAAGAGGGTGCCAAATTTGGTTGAAATGCAATAATTCCTTCTGTAATTATCGATTTTTTCGGAACCTGAGTCCGAACTGAAAAATCGGACTGCGTCATGTCCTTAAGGCTGCCATTTGCAAACTTGTGGTGAAAACCACATAGAAATCGGGTGAGAAATGCGGCTGGAATTCGAACTCGGCTCTCCGATTCCTCAATCCAAGCCGCTATCGATTACTCCACCGTGCGTAAACGGTATATAGATAATTGTTCCATTATTATTTATTGTTGTTAATCTCTTATGGTACTTAAGATCTACAGTAAGAACGAATCTTCTCTCCGTCGAATTACTTTTATTACAGTATATTGTTATATTTCTTCTATTTATTTATTAGTTATTGCTGATAACCTCCTATAGGACCTAATCTGGTCAACAGTAAAAATGAATACCCTATCCGTCATATGACTTTTATTAAATTACTAGCAGCATGGCCCGACGTTGCCCGTGCTTGATTCAAAAATCGTACGACTCATACAGCAATAGCTATCACTTAAAATATTTTTGCCCTTCCTTGCCTTTAAAGGAGTGCCCTTTGCCGTGCTGATGTTGCTACATGCCTTACTTCTTGCCTATCTCACACTGCGATTTTTTTCTAAGCTCTATACTAAACATTAAATCTGTTACGAAAAAAGAACTAAACAAAATGAACACAAAACGATCAGCTTTAAAAAAGGACTTGTAACTGGAAAAACCGAATGAAAAAAAGAATGTTAACAACAAATACTTTTTCACACCCAAACCCAGTTCTGCGGAATCAGAATCAACGTTGAGTTTAAGCAAGCGAATGAGCCAATTGGTGTAAAGTGTCATTAAACCGTGAAATTTTCGCTAAGTATGAAAAAATATGACAGTTCTTTTGTTGCCTCACGTTAAAATCGAAATACCCGTGATTTAACGGAAGAATAAAAATAGCAGCCACAAGGAAAATGGTGGCTGATTATGGATAAAATGCAATAACCGGTAGTTTCCAGAAGTCAACAAATGATTCTTTATTTTCTTTCAGGCCAACGGCTACTAGAGTTTATTGACTTAAATATTTACCTTAAAAAATGCTAGTTTTTTATCATGTATATAAAGACATGTGCCGGGAAATAGAAATCACAAGTAAAATAAAAAGCCTTCAAGATTACGGTGAAGACTTCGCCTTGAAAAAAAAAACGGTGTGGTTGGGAAAGCGATCTGCGACTTACATTTTTTTTATTTATTTATTCCAACGATTCTCTTTTAAAAATTCCTGCTATCTGTAGGAGGGACATTATTAATTCTAGAAGAGCAAAGGATCATCTCTTCAAGAGAAGGTTTGCAGATATTAAACAATCATAGTCTACTCGTGTCATAGATGAAAGAGTTAGGCTTTGCTTTACGGAAATTTGTATTTACTCAACTCCGCAAGAGGTGACACAAAGTCGGTTTAATGTGGGGAGCCCGAGCGCGTACACCCGGGCTAGGAACAAAAATTGCCCCAGCCCCTTCCGCTATCCTCGGTGCGAGCACCGATCCTTCTCTCTAGTACATTGAGAGGGCGTGGCCTCGGGCATCTGTTCCCCAGGGCGGGCACCTGTCGATATAATTTTTCTTCAGTTGCGATCTTTGATGGAGCCATCGGATTTAGCTAATTCTAGTTAATTTAGTTAGGTCTATGGATATAACATTTCAACGATTATTGGACGGTTTAATGTCTCTCAGGATAAAAATCACAATGAATCGACCAAAAATGGTAGACATGTGTACGGTTTGATCTAGAGTCAAAAAGGTAGAAACGTACCGTTTACACAAAAAACAAAAATTGACACCGGTACTGTTTGCACTGTAGTCCAAAAAAATTAAACGTAGGTTCGGTCTGCACTAGATACAAATGGTAGACATATACCCGTTTTAACTGGAGACAAAAAGGTAGACATAGGTCCGGTTTACACGATATTCAAAAACGTAGTCGTAGCTCCGTTTTTAAACATAGATAGATGTGAACAAATTGAGGGAGTGATGAAGGGTCAGAGAAAGAGCAGATTTAGATATGAAAAGACTGAAATAGGTATTTAGTTAGATGGATATATAGATTCGTTTGAAGCTTGAAATATTCAATATTTCACTTGTGGACACAATAGAATAAATCTTTAAAAATGTAAAGAGTGCATTATAATTTTAGAAAGAGTTGTTCTTAAAAATTTCAATGTGTCTAATGCTTCTGTAGATTATTGAAAGAATTATCTTTTTTTTTTTAATTAACAGTAGTCTTCCGATGACTTAAGACGGGTGACTTAGGAATTGTTGCTGCGGTGGAGTAATAGATAGTGTCTCAGATTAAGGAATCGGAGAGCCGAGTTCGAATTCCAGTCGAATCCATTACATTTACTTACGTGCTAATACCGTTAGGAAAGGTATGAATCCTCCTCTTCTCCCCCAGCTATGAACAAATAGCAAGAAAGACCGGGTTCTATAGCCTTGGATGGCAACTGGTCTATTGCAGAAAGAAATGGCAACCTACTGCGGGAAAAAATCGTATATATATATATATATATATATATATATATACGTCATCGGAAGACTTAGTCAGTTATGTGCTATGCGTAATACATGTATGGCACTATATATATTCCCACGACCCAAACGTAGCAATAACTGATACATTAAATTATAGACATTTTGAAAACCCAGCCACCCCTGTCTAGCAAAATAGATTTATCTGTAACCTTAGAAACATGAATTTTGTTTTAGCTGTGTATTTAAAACCCAGTAATGTTAAAAAGTTACTCCAAAATTCGCTTGAGGATGAAATTGAACTAATGTCTTTAATTTAATCACAAAATTAAATTGGGGGCTTTTAGCTTCCATTTTTGAAACATGGTTAGAACTGTGTAGCGAAAAACCCATATTTTAAATCAATTAATTTATAATATTAATGCTCTGTAAATTTACATTGAGCACTATTTTGTAAAAATAAAAATATCTATAAGAACACCGGATTATATATCTTGCTGTTCTTACTTTTTATTCATATATATATATATATATATATATATATATATATATATATATATATATATATATATATATATATATATATATATATATATATATATATATATATATATATATATAGTCTTGATAGTCAATCCCTGTTGCCGGTTCTGCTCATGGACACATATGTTTGTTCAATAATCTTCGTTACAACTTAGATACATTTGAAATGGTGATATGGGCAGGGAGGATGAAATCTTGCAAAAAGACAATATATACAAAATCAGGTTATAATACATAAACATGTAGACACATTTAAAAAAGGCAAAAACACGAACGAAACAGGAAATAGATGTCCACGACCCTAAGAAAAAACAGACAACATTTACATACAACGAAACGCATATATAAACGATCATAAACACACACACACACACAGAGAAACGCACACACACACACACACACACACATATATATATATATATATATATATATATATATATATATATATATATATATATAAGAATGAGCAAATAGAGTTAAATTTACTTTTTTTAAAAGTGCTCAATACAAAGTAGAGCAAAATATTATTACAATATTTTTATTATACGAGATTGTAATAAAAACATTTTAAATCGAAAAGTTTTCATGTTTCAATAGAATGATTGTACTTCCTCATGCGATGGTTCGTAACCGGTGACAAAAATCATATTTTAAGGAAATTTAAAAACAAAACTTTATCTCTTTTCCGAAAGTGAAAGTGGTAGCATAATGTCATATAGGTCTGGATTATGACGATAAACTACATCCGGCAACAAAGCCTTTGATCAGGAGATTGGAGATTTTAAAGGGCGTGAAACCACTTCTTAATTGCTTTTGTTCCCAGCCCAACCTTGACCATGTGTAGTAACACTTATTAGGATTCTAGTCATAGAAAAATAATGAACCTCTAAACAAAAACAAAACACTATGACAGTATAAAATACCAACCATACATTTTTATATATAAAAAAAAACAATAAAAAATGGCAATCAATAAATGTTATCTGCAGTGGAAGCCATAAAATTGTGTTCAAAATATTTAGATTTCCTCATTAAATAATCAGGAATGCTGATATTCCGCTAAATAAAGTCAACCAAACAATATGTTGGTCTGGGGAGGCGATCCTAGGTTTACGGGCATGTTGGAAAATTAATTCGATTTCATAGATTGATTCAGAGCGTGTGAGTGAAATTGATTGGGATAGCATGAAGTCACAAGTCATCGTGATCGAGTGTTTGAGAATATCGCCATTGTTTAAACTGCTCATCATGACAAATTATTCGGTCTCTCGGTTCAGTGAAGTTCCAATATAAACCACAAGTGGGCATTGTTGTATTGAACACATGTGTTCCCGAGCAGGCACCGGCAACAGGGACTGACTATCAGTGATATATATATATATATATATATAATTGTTTCGCCCCAAGCAAACCGATAATGCCACAAGAACGCCGGGGGTTACAGGGAGTGAAAAAGAAGGAGAAGACTTTAGTGGGTATGAGTGAGGAAAGGACAAAAGAAAAAGGAACAGGGCTCAAGAAGATGGCGATTGACTTTGCATTTAAATTATTGAAGATCGAGGTTACCAGGGAAGCAAGAAATCAGAAGAGAGTTCCACAGGCGAGAAAAATGGCAATACTCTCGAAAGAACTTATGCCCCCTTCTACCACATGAAGTAATTTGGGATTTTTTGCTGTATAATATATATACTCTGTTATAATAAATACATTGAGCTCTCTCTGTGGATCAGGTTTAATAACTGATATTACTAGGATTCACCTGGATTATATACGAAACGATCTATTACCTGTACAATATATATAAAGACATTTTTTTTATGTTTATACGTTCTTTTTATATACAAATATTATTTTATTACACAAATATTTAAGTAAATGCTCTGCTTATAATAAACAGTACTAACAATATTTACCGATCTGAATATGCGAGTAATTTTCATAGAAAATATGCGTCCTCCGACAGGAATCGAACCCGTAACCTATACGGACCCGTCATATAGTTTGACGTGCTTTTACCGATTGAGCCACAGAGCAGCGTTTTTAAACTACCATTCTCCATGATTTTCTCTCATACATTCATATATGCTCGATGGATATCTAAATGTAAACAAATGACGTTACACATTATGAAATGGACAAAGTCCGACAATTATTTTAAGACATTTCTTATGTTTATACGTTCTTTTTATAGATGCAAATATTTAAGTAAATGATCTGTTTATAATAAACAGTATTGACATTATTTACCGACCTGAATGTCCGAGAACGTATCAAAAATTTCTCGGACATTCAGGCCGGTACATGTTGTTAATACTGTTTATTATAAACAGAGCATTTATTTAAATATTTGCATCTATAAAAAGAACGTATAAACATGAAAAAGTCTTAAAATAATTGTTGACTTTGTCTATTTTATTATATATATATATATATATATATATATATATATATATATATATATATATATATATATAGAGAGAGAGAGAGAGAGAGAGAGAGAGAGAGAGAAAAAGAGGGAGATCATTCACTAAATATTTACCATATTCAAATCATTTTTCTAATATTTTTGGGAAGTACAATTTTTTTATATTTCCCTATTCACGATTACAATATAATATGATCAACTTTATAAAAGTGGTTTGAAGAGCTTTGGTGTATATCTTAACAATTATGCTACAATTACAATTTTCTAAACAACAATGACAAATATCAGGTTAGAATGAATAATTCACAAAAATAATACTTTTGAGAGTCACTATATAGTGCAACTTAGCAAATAACGAAGGCTCTATTTGGGTAGATCAGTCTGTCCATAAGTTGAAACGTACACTATTAGCTGAATTTTGATCTGAAATTTTTAATATATGTTTGATCTGTTATTTTAATCATTGAATTAACTGCATTAACAAGTGCATGGAAATGTATGAGATTAATATGAAATGTAAGATACAAACATTTAACAATGCCATCATGAAACAAAAATATGGACAAAAGTTACCAGCAGTATTATTTTACTTTTCCATAATATTACTATGGATATAGAGTGTAAATCAAGAAAGGATTTCTTTCATTGGTCAGGAACTAATGCAAGCGTTATTGACAAATTAATCTATTATATGGATTATGCAAATCCATTGCAAATGGTTTTTATCAAATGAATGCATTGTTAATGTCATTATTATAGATTTTGCATTAAAAACGCCATGATTACAGAAATGCGTTCAAAATGCCATTATTATAGGAAAGTATTGTAAATGCCATTATTATAGAAGTGCATTCAAAATGCCATTATTATAGAAATACATTCAACATGCCATTATTATAGAAATGCATTGCAAATACTATTATTATAGAAATGCATTGTAAATATTATTATAGATGCGCATTGAAAATGCATTATTATAGAAATGTATTGAAAATGCCATTATTATAGAAATGGATTGTAAATGACATTATTATAGATGTGCATTGAAAATACCATTATTATAGAAATGTACTGAAAATGTCATTATTATAGATATGCATTGAAAATTAGGGCTAAAGAGATTTGTTCGTAGTCGGGAATTGAGGCAAGTCTAACAGATAGAACACGGGTTTTTTATGTATATTTATAGTTTTCATATAGTATTATAATTTTACGCGAGGAATGCTTTGCAAATACTTTTAATAGAAATGCGTTCAAGTCAGGAGGAAATGGCTTGTCAAAGGTTAGGAATTAAGGCAGTCGTTACTGACATAATAGATCTGTTATATGTATAATATTGTATTTGGTAATCTAAATTAGATATTTGGCATTTAGTTTATTGTTCTTCCGTTATCGGGAGAGGGCATAGCACCTGACTGATATTATCGTTTCTTCCCGTTTATCTTAAGTTCAACATCCGGAGGGTAAAACGCAATATTTTATTAGAGGAAGTCACCGGGGATGTGACGGATCTCGATCTTAGCAGGTTATCAATAAATTCTTTTGAGTTTTATATTATTATTATTATTATTATTATTATTATTATTATTATTATTCGTTTTTCTTCTCCTACAGTCATAGCCGCTACATATGCTTTACGTCTTTTACAAACATTCGCTTAGTAGTTATTCCGCCATTTTTTATTTTCTTTTACATGCTTACTGCCCTCTAGCGGCAGAATCGAGAAAGAGCAAAATGCATTGGCTTGTGTTCAGTCCTCGCAGTAAGACACGCTTTCATTCAAAATGAAAAAGGCCCCAGAAGGCATTACTTTTATGTTGATCCTAGTTCATAAAACCCCGATAGATAAGATGCTCCCACTATTTTTTTTTTATTTCGCTAAACTCCCAGAGTATAAATACTCACTGATGAGAATTTGCGGGAAACTTTTCTTTGATATTTGCCTTTTATAGATTACAAAATGAGGTTCACGTTTTGGACATATTTTTATTTTTGTGATTTCCTTTGTGCGCGGGTTCCTTTTCAGAATCAAAGCTGATAGTCCTCCTTTCGTGAAAAGGCAATAAGTCATAATGGATTTATGTCACTCCACACGGTTTGACATAAATTCAAGACACGATCTGGATTTTGCGCATGTTCGCATTCTCAAAAGGAGGTCTTTAATTGGGAAACGGTCTTCATTTGAGTAATCTTGTATAACATTCTTCTTTCGGCTCTCTAATTTTTCCGATAACTTTTTATAGGGTCCACACCAGTTCTCCAGTAACCAATGGTACTGCCACCATATTCTATTTTATAATATCAATGAATATATTGACAGTTATCTTAAACTAAATTGCATACACTTAACCAGAAATGTAGTACAGGACAAAACGAAATATGTATGAAGATGAGCAAACTGGAGAATTCATCACATGCGGAAGAACTTCCAATCCCAACTCCATGTTTGTTTTCTGTGTGATATTTATAACATGAGGAGAAGTGTTACTATGCAAGAAAATCACCGCCCGACATCCTTAGAGAATTTTATTTTAACTTCCAATGTTGCATCCCTACAAATCAATTATTTATCAAAGCGTTGCACAATATATATATATATATATATATATATATATATATATATATATATATATATATATATATATATATAAAAGAGCCAGGAACTACCTCCCTTGGTTTTCACCTAAATTGATCTTCAGGGTAAGCTGGCTTACCCTAAAGATCAATTTAGCTACCTAAGTCTAGATAGTACAATCTACACTACCATAGCTTGCGAAGGGGCAGCTGGATTCATGCCTTTCCCAAGAGTATTAATGTGAAAATAAAAGCAACGGAATTGTTCACTGATGATCTTGTGTAAAAATAACAGCAACGGAATTGTTCACTGATGATCTTGTGTAAAAATAACATTCTTCCAGTGTTGCGCTAAAAGAGTGAGTTTAGAACATTGAACTCATTCTTGGCTTATTTACGGCTATTTTTTATCTAAATATTAACAGCTAAATAAAACACCATAGTTGCTTTTAAAGAAAGCAAAACAATTGTTTATACGCAGGCCAATGTTTCCTTAAGCTTCCACGAAGCCCATTTTCTTAGCTTCTAACTTTTTCCCTTTGGCTTCTAAACGACGTACGACAGTTGACTGATTGCACAATCAATAAACAGCTGTTAAAACTGCCTTACCATTTTGTAAACGATGCCATTGAGATGGTTTTCATAAACCTAAACTATTTTTTCTGTCTACGTTCAGAGAATGATCCAGGTATCACTATCTTAAATACAGTATGAAGATATTTAGTTTCGGTTTGGGTAGTTCGCCGTTGTAAGAAACAAAAACAAAACAAAAAAAAACGCAAGATTAACAGCTTAATTAATTAGGTTTGAAAAGTTAATCCTCTTTATCATGGTATATTTTTTCTTTACTAAGGTCTTATTACAATTAATCTGGCAAGGGTGACAAAGGGGACAATGGTGTCCGAAATGTTATATGCATTCTAATTTTTGAATTAATTATCTACGTTAAAACAGTTTTTAAGAACGAAAATCATTTCGGAATTATGAATTCTCGAACAAAAATATGACATGAAAAATATAAACATAAAAGTATTTTTTTATTTTATTTTATTCATTTTATTGCTTAAAATTAAAGTAACTATTGCCATGCTGGCTTATTTTATCATAAATAAACTTTTATATGATTATAGAAGTAGAATATTAAAAGGAAGAACAATTGACTCGTGTTTAACAGCAGGATTACGATGAACACTTTCTATCACTTCCATTGCAATTTCTTAAAAATATCTGTTTAAATTTATTAAATTTAATCATGAAATTACATAACAACGTTCTTAATCAATGTATTAAAATATATATGTATAATTATTTATTTAATAATTATAACATAAATATGTTATAAAATCACTACAAAAATAGCCATTTTGTTTCAACATTTGGTGTCTTATTAAGTGATGATGTTGAATGTAGAATAAAAGGTTCTGATAAGGTTTTCAGTTTGCAGAGTTAAATGGACGAAATAATCCCTTTTGTTCGTGGTGGGAATGTTCTTAAGTGACAATCCGAAATTGATTCTATCCATAGTATAAGAATAGAATAGATAGTGCTCGACAGTAATAGGAGCTAATATAGTATAGTATTGGTGTATACGGAATAACCAATCACTATTCTTAAAAAGAGTGCTCAATACAGAGTAGAGCAAATATAATTATTTATTTGTAGTGATTTTATAACATATTTATGTTAAAATTTTTAAATAAATAATCATATTTGCTCTACTCCGTATTGAGCACTGTTTTAAGAATAATAATTGTTGGTTATTGGAATTTATTCCGTTTATATAATTAATCCTATATATATATATATATATATATATATATATATATATATATATATATATATATATATATATATATATATATATATATATATATATAATATATAATAATATAATAAATAAAGTGGTAAAAGTAGAGGAGGCACGGTGGAGTAAAGGATAGAGGCTCAAAATGTAGAATCGGAGTGCCGAGTTCGAATTCCAGTCGAATCCATTACATGCTAATTATATTCTTGGGAAAGGTATGAATCCTCTTCTCCTTCCAGTTATGGGCAAATAGCAGGATAGACCGGGTTCTAAAGCCGAAATAAAATGCAACCTATTGCAGGAAAAAATATCTGTCAGTCATGTATCGTAAGATACATGATCGCCTGTGTGTGTCAACTGAGTATAAAATATCACATTTGCTCCTATTTTATGTTTTTAAATGGTTAACTAAACTAAAATAACAACACCGTTTTTTAAATATATTTTAGAAAAAAAAACAAATTTTATTATCAATATATTTGTTATTATGAAAAACAATATAATTAAAAAATATTAAATTAACTTTATGTAACAAATAATAGTATTTTTCTAAATGAATTACGCTGTGTACAAACAGAATCGAATAAAAAGTTTTCGGAAGAAAAGTCTGTTAAAAATTAAGCATAAAAACCATTATTAAAATTAACTTTCTTCGGAGAGACTTTGTAACATTTTTAATAAAAAAAATAGAAAAATTCCGATTCATAAATTATTTCTTTAAATCAAGTAAAACTAAATTCAACATCATTTTTCATTTGCGAGAAACAGAAAAACACATTACGCAAAATAAAGACTGTCATTAATGAACTTGTTTTTATGAATGAAAATTTCATAGAGAAGAAATTAACTTCCAAATAAGAAAACCTGGTTTTGTAAACTACATCATTTTAGCGGATTTTGCATAGGAAAAATTGTTTTTGCAATGAAAACACAATATAGCTGGAAGGAAATAAGATAAATAAATCCGATACTTACTTCAATTAAATAAGCTAAATTTATAAATTTATTATAAATGTAAAAAAAAATATTTTATTTAATCATTTCACCCCAAGCAAGGAAGGAATGCCACTACTACGTAGGGGGTTGCAGAGAGTGAAAGAGAGGGAAAAACTGGGTATGGGGGGGGATTGAGGAAAGGATAAAAGAAGATAGAAGACGGCGATTAACTTTGCATTTAAATTGTTGAAGATTGTAGTTGTCAGGGAAGCAAGAAATCGGAATGTAAGAAAAGAAACTGTTGAAGTAGAAGTGTTATATTTAACTATTTCAACAGTAAAATAGTTGGCACTTAGATGCCAATCTAGTAGCACGCTTACATTTATGTAGTCGGAGCACCAGGTAAAAAAGTTCGTCAGAGCAGTTGCCATGAAAATATTTACAGAAAAGATGGAAGGAAGCCACATAACGTCCGCGAGAAAGTGACTGAAGTCGAGATTGCAAGTCAGGATAGATTGCATTGTAGAGCCTTCTTTGGATTTTGTCAAGAACTCCGAGATGAAGAGCAAGAGCACCAGAACAAATATGGCAAATGTATTCAATGCACGGACGAATAGTAGATTTGTAAATATGCAAGATGGACTCTGAAAAGAAAAACCTTCTGTCACGATACAGTGAGCCAACAATCCTTGGAGTAGATGCAGCTATTGATTCAATGTAGTTGTTCTACTTCAAGTCAGTTAAAAACGCGAAGCCATGAAGGCGCAATATGACGCTCTCCAGGAGTCGAACATCAGCCATGCTGATAGCAGAGAGGGAAGTTTCTCTATGTTGGTTAAATGAAAGCAGTTTCGTTTTGGAGGCATTAAAGTTTAAAATCTATTTCCTGTCCAAGTTAACCGTTTGATTGGAGCTTGTTTTCAAAAGTAGCGACCAGATTAACTTTGTCAGCTCTGACCAATTTGGTATTGAGACAGGAATAAATGGTAGTGTCATCTGCATAGATGGCTGCTTGGGAACTGATGAAGATCAGAAACAGCGTAGAACCCAGGATGGAGCCTTGAGGAACATCCGCGTTCATGTGAAAGGATCCGGAAGCGAGTCCGTTCAAAACGACCTCCATTTCATGATTTGATAGGAATGATTGGATTAAATCAAACAATCGTCCTTTAATAACCCTGGAGCTTACATAGAAGACCAGCATACTCAAACGCCTTAGAGGAATCTAGCGCCACAGCTCGGGCTTCACCGTTATTACCACGAGCATGATATACATATTTAGTGATGGCTGAAAGCACATCAGAGGCAGACCTGATAAAATGGAAGCCATATTCGTTTTAGGAGTAGGTTGTGAGAGATAAGATGTTTAACATCAGCACTGATTAAAGCCTCGAATACTTTCCGAAAAACAGGAGGAGACT
>CAHIKZ030005335.1:317500-430000 GCA_903632075.3 Acanthosepion pharaonis | reverse complement strand
TTTAGAAATTACGACTTGGCCGCTTCAATCTACTGTCCTCATTACCGCTGAATTAGTATGGGATGAATTGGATAGTTGAGTTCGAAGCGAATAGCCAAAGAGGGAGAATACCTCTTTTACATTTGAAATTTTTAATTTCTTGGGAGCATTTCTCTTCTAAAAATGTATTGCTGGTATATTTTTTTCTAAAACGTATTGTTGGTAATATTTCTATGAGAATGTATTGCTGCTATTTTTACTACAAAGATGTATTTTATACTTTCAGAGTGTTTTGATCCCATTTTCGGGGTTAACTATTTGTCCATAGTTAAAAACCCAACTTATGCTACCATCTGGGAACAACAAATTAATTTTTAAGGGATTAATGGATTTTATCTATAGTCTTATATTATTTTTCATTACTTAAATGTTACACTTAATGGATGCACACTGGACTTAAAGGTTCTTTTCCCCTATAAGTGTGATGTAGGTTCGACTCTTGACGGAATGCAAAACCTATTTAGACCCTCGAATGCACAGGCCAGTAGGCATATATTTAGACTATTTAAAAATAAAATCAGGGATATATAATCAAACACGTGTATCCAAATAAAATAATGATTTTTAATGATAAATATTCACGTTATAAATTATATAAACATTTATGCAGAAAGCGTGAGACCCAGAGACTCAAAAAAGAACGATATACGATGGCAGTTACAGCAAAATGAATTGTCTTTTTTTTTTCTTTTTTGTTTGTGCTTCCATCACTTATGTTATTAATTGTCCGATATTCTAACAGACGATCTGCCAAGAATAGTGAAACGTTGTAAGACCCAGGACGCAAATTTACTGTGGATGATCTAGCGATTGAAGCACTTTATAAACACTTTCATCTCAGTTAACTGTTTTCTCTTTTTAATTTGAGTAGCATTTTATTATATAAAAATTGTGGTCAGTATCGTTACGGTAATCAACTAATGCATTTAATCTGTTGCTTTGGAAAAGGTCTCTTTTGTGTTTTCATTGGTTCCGTGCATGTCATATGAACATTTTTATCGCGTAATTGTGTATATTTTATGGAGTTTATGAAATATTAGCATAATTAAGTGTGTATAAAAAATTCTGCATATTTGTGTATTTTTTATATAATAAATATCATGATTGTTGGTTATAAATGTGTAATACTAATTGGTGATAGTACCTTCAATATAGTGATCTAAGAGGAAAGCGCTACTTCTCCCCAGAGAACATTACTACTCTTCAAGACGAGGAGGGGAATTGAGAGGAAAGAGGGTGTTAGGTGTGTGTACGACCGCATTTATGTGCTTGTATATAAACCACTTAAAATTCCTCAATTTTAATGTACAATCCTGTTGTTTATTCTTCTTCTTCTTCTTCTTCTTCTTCTTCTTCTTCTTCTTCTTCTTCTATCTGCTGTGTCCATTCAGAACGTTGGTAATCATGGCTCTCCACCATTTCCTGTCCTTTTTAGTTCTTAATATATTTTGGCTTTTTGTTCTCCCCTAAACTTTCCCTGGCCATCCGTTTACTCAAACTTGTTAAGTAGGTTATGCGTTGTTTTCCTCTGTCCTTCTTGCCTTCAAGCTATCCTGTGAGTTTCACATTTTCCAAGCCCTTTTCCTCATTAGGTACCCGAGAAATCCCAACAGTCTCGTAAGTATAAGTTTCATTTTTGTCCATTTTCTCTATAACTTCGTCCTTGCTCACGTGTTCGATCCATGGTCTTCTCAGCATCCTTCTGTAGAACCACATTTCTATTACTTCAAGTCTTATCTTCCTTTATGAGATTGTCCAGCATTCACTGCCATATGTGAACTGATATCGCATAACAGTTAAGTAGTGTTTTTTTTTTTTCAAACGAATTTTTTTCTGTTTCTTAATGTTTTGCTTAGATTCTGGAAGGCATTTTTCGCTATCCCAATGCGCATTCGAATTTCAGTATCGCACTTTTCGTCCTAAAAATTGTAAATGCAAATAGTGCAAAATTCAACCCAGTGTGTGTTGCACTAGATGTTCTAGGAGTTGTGAATATCACGCTCCAATAGGAAGGAAGGAAGGAAGGAAGGAAGGAAGGAAGGAAGGAAGGAAGGAAGGAAGGAAGGAAGGAAGCGAGCATGTATACAGGTTTATGGGGTCTAAAAAAATCACACAAATCTATTAGACAGATCTGACTTCTCTAAGCTGGAACCGTTGTCACATGTCAATAGCATTACCCTGGACGTACTCAAAAACAGATATCCAAAGCTGAACATGTCAATAGCATTACCCTGGACGTACTCAAAAACAGGTATCCAAAGCTGAACATGTCAATAGCATTACCCTGGACGTACTCAAAAACAGATATCCAAAGCTGAACATATCAATAGCATTACCCTGGACGTACTCAAAAACAGATATCCAAAGCTGAACATGTCAATAGCATTACCCTGGACGTATTCAAAAACAGGTATCCAAAGCTGAACATGCCAATAGCATTACCCTGGACGTACTCAAAAACAGGTATCCAAAGCTGAACATGTCAATAGCATTACCCTGGACGTACTCAAAAACAGTATGTCCAAAGCTGAACATGTCAATAGCATTACCCTGGACGTACTCAAAAACAGGTATCCAAAGCTGAACATGTCAATAGCATTACCCTGGACGTACTCAAAAACAGATATCCAAAGCTGAACATGTCAATAGCATTACCCTGGACGTAATCAAAAACAGGTATCCAAAGCTGAACATGTCAATAGCATTACCCTGGACGTACTCAAAAACAGATATCCAAAGCTGAACATGTCAATAGCATTACCCTGGACGTACTCAAAAACAGGCATCCAAAACTGAACAGCAGTCTTGATTGAGCGCGGCAACTTTACACAATCAAACTCAAACCAGATTCGAAGTGATTTTCATTCAGCTGCCGCGAGGAGTACATCTTCCATTGCTACACAAAGTAAAAAAGAAAAAAAAAAGAAAAATTAACCATAACACGTGGAGCAGATTGGCGTTATCATCCGTGTGGGTGGAGGAGATGCACAGGTATGTTGGTAGTGATAAATAAATCTGCAGATCAACTCATCTGTGTCGACTTCAAACTCAATAAGTCAATGTGTAGGGAGAAGTACATGCTGCCATCAATCGAAAAAATTTGAAAATTCTTAGTAAGTGCCAAAAATCTTAGCAACCTTGAAGCTCAGACGGATTTTTAGAAATTTTTGTTTTAAAGCATTGCACCCCATTCAAGGCGAGATGCCACTAGTACACAGGGTGTTACAGAATGGGAGAGAGAGTAAAGAGGTGTGATAGAGAAAAGTATGAAGTGAAGTTCAGGGGATAGTTCAGGGCATCTGGAGATATCGATTGACATTACATTTGAATAGTTGGCGATTATAGCTATCAGGGAAACAAGTAATAGGAAGGGAATTCCACAGACGGGAGGTGCGAGACATGAAGCTATTGGAGTAGAAGAGACGGTCACATTTAACTGTTTTGACAGTGAAATGATGGGACCGTGATGCCAGCCTAGTAGCACGCTTAAATTCATGCAGTCTGGGAACTAGAAATAGTAGCTTGTCGGAGTAGTTACCGTGAAAGTATTTGTAGAAAAGACAGAGGGAGGCTACGGCACGTCTGTGAGAGAGCGAATGAAGACGAGATTCCAGATCAGGACCAACCACATGGCTTATCCGTCTCTGGCTCTTATCAAGGTCCTTAAGTCGAATAGCAGGAGCACCAGACCATATATGGCTGCAGTATTCCATGCAAGGGCGAATGGTTGATTTGTAGATTTGAAGGATGGACTCAGGTGAGAAAAACATTTTTGGCGCGACACAGGGAACCAACTTTCCTTGCGTTGGGTGAAGCTATTGATTCAATGTAATTGTTCCATCTCAGGTCAGTGGACAGTGTGAGACCAAGTAGTCGTAAAGAGGTGCTCTCGTGAATTTGAGCATCTGACATTCTAATGGGAGGCAGGGGAGGTTCCCTGTGGTGAGTAATGGAGAGCAGTTTTGTTTTAGAGTTAACCAGCCAATTCCTGCCCCAATCTACAACTGATTGGAGGTCCTTTTTGAGACTAATGGCCAGGTTAGTTTTGTCAGTGATACCAGATTTGCTATTGAATCAGGAATAAATAGTAGTGTCGTCAGCATAGATGCCTACTTGGGAACTGATGAGATCGGTGAGATCGTTAATTAAGATAAGGGATAGGGTAGGGCCTAGGATAGAGCCTCGGGGGACACCTGCGCTCGTGGGAAAGGAACTGGAGGAGAATTCGTTAAGGACGACCTTCATTACATGATTTGACAGGAATGATCGTATTAAGCCAATTAATATACCTGAAATTCCGTATCCCTTAATCTTACGAAGGAGGTCGGCATGCCAAACCCTATCAAACGCTTTAGAGATATCTAGAGCCACGACACGAGCTTCTCTGTTATTTTGGAGTACTCGGTAAACAATTTCAGTTATGGCCGTGAGCACATCAGCTGTAGAACGGGCAACGCGAAAACCATATTGCTTATCAGTGAGCAGATCATGGGATATAAGGTGATTAATCACTTCAGCGTTGATTAAAGCCTTAAAGACTTTGCTGAAGAATGGTAGGAGATTGATGGGATGTTAGTTAGATGGATCAGAGTCTCCAGAGTTCTTAAAGACAGGTACAATAGATGAGGACCCAACAGACTGGGAAGCAAGATTCATTGAGGCAGTAGTAATATAATTTGGAGAGGGCAGGAGCCAGTTTAGGAGCACATGTCTTCAGGACAATGGCTGGTATCTCGTCGCCACGGCTAGCCTTATGTGAGTCTAATTTTGAGATGATGCCCAATACCAATGATGGGGTTATGTGCAACTCACTCAAAAGAGCCTTGGTTCTAGGGGGGGGGATAATCGGGAGTGGGTACACCGGATGACTTGGAAGAGAATTTCCGGGCAAAGCACTCAGCCTTATCAGCTGAGGAGGTCAGGACCTCAAGTTGGTTGAAAAAAGGAGGTATTGAGGGATATCTGTTGTTAAGTACACTCTTGCAGAGACGCCAATAATCCTTGGAGCCGAATTTGCGAGATGCAATACGTTGTTTCATTCTATCAGCAAATAATGACTTTGCTTCATTGAGGACACGCTTGCACTCGTTACGGGCTGAGACAAAGAGACGTCTGTGGGGATCTGACATGTCACTACGGTATAGGCGGAAGAAGTGATTCCTATGAGCAATGGCAGCTGAGCAAGCAGCAGAGAACCAAGGGGAAGTGCACGATTTAACCTTATATTTCCTAGCGGGGATGAAAAACTCGATTCCAGCTTTTACCCAGGAGGAGACCTCGGAAGCGCATTCTTGGATGGGGAGCTTAAAGATCACATCCCAGGGGACATCGCGAAGGAAATCCCGGAACGAGTCCCAGTATTCTCCTTGATAACAGAAAGATGTTCTGTTGGTAGGAGCTTCATTTCTGGGGGTGGAGTAGGAGGAGACGTTGAAAGACACTACAGCATGATCAGAGTTGCCAAGAGGGCAAAGCTGCGAGGCACGACAGGACTCGAGGATGGAGGTGAAACAGAGATCGAGAAGGGAAGCTTTTCCTCCCAGGTTGTTGGGGAAACGTGTGGGAAAGTCGGCTATTTGAGTGAGGGATTGAGAAATAGAAAAAGGTAAGGGTTTGTCTGCCAGCAAGGTCAGTTATAGAGTTTTTGAGCCACTTGGTCCCCGAACACGAATATATGAGCAAATGGATGGAAAGAGATAGCCTTGTCTATATTGTCGGAAATGCTTTCGAGTACATCACTGTCGTCGGAGGATGAAGAGCGATAAAGGAAGAAGAGGTAGCTTCCAGCATTGAGGAGAGATAGGCAGAGACACAAGTATGAGTGATCTGGAGATTCGAAAGAGAGCTCTCTAGCCAGTGGGATATGGTCTTTGACGTATACGCCAAGGCTGTGCATTTTGGTTTGAGAGTCTTTTTCTAAGGAGTGGAAGGTAACTGGGAACCGAGAAGTCAGAGGAGGGGATAAACGAGTTGGGGTTCGTCTCGCAGAGAACCAGTATATCGGGAGACTTCTCAATGAGGAACGATTCCATACTGCAGAAGTTGGTTCGAATACCACGGATGTTAGAAAAGAAAATGTTGAAGGGTTTAGGTGATTTTTTAGGAGCTGGTTTAGGTTTGCTTTTTTGATTGTTATTTGTCATGTTATAGATTTAGGAAGTGAAAATGAGAAGGCCTGAAGTAGCAGACCGTCATCGACTGTGACGCGGGGAGAAAGAAACTGGCACAGCCTGCAACATAATGTGGCCTCAGGGTTGCCCAACGGAGGTGAAGGCAGGGACACCCATCCATGCGCGACATGGCACTACAGGCAAACCGGTATTATACAACTGTTGATCAGAGTGGCCACGCAAGACGCTAAGCAAGAATTAGGGCTCCTAACTACCAGTTGGGAACAGCAACCAGGAAACTGTCAACTCGGTACACTCAGAATGATGAGGCATTGCCACAGACTACACACATCACAGGGAAATCACGGAAGTGCTAGTACTGAGGCCAGAGGGGAGGAGAGGATGAGTTCCGGGAACCCCTTCTTAAACGAGAAACAAGGAGTGAGCCTCTACTCTTGATCAAGGGAAGGGAGAGGAGGAGTATTGACCGGGCGGTAGGAAAGCCTACCTACTCCTATTACACACACACAAACACACATGCAAAAAAAAAGCAGTTTCTTTTGTCCAGGCAAGTGGTTGGCTTAGAAAACCTAAGCCCTGCCATAGGTCTCTTTTTTTAGTCCTGCTGGCTTGCTAATGGGCCTGCTAACTGGTGATATTTTTGGCTAGAATAATTACCAGGAACAAGGTTTAACCGTTCTTTAAGTTACGTTTTAACTTAGTATAAGTCCCGTTAACTCTTCCTAAAACACTATTCAGTTTGACCAGCATTGCTCAATCATTCTATGGAGACTGGCACGATATTCAAGTAAACCACGTGGCTATTTGGAAGAAAGTAAACCAAGACATATATACGCCTCTTCCGTTAGCCAGCGATCATATCGTTCATATTGAAGGAGTCAACGAGAAAAAAAAATTCAAAGAATTTATCCAGACTTTTTAAAACAACAGAGAGGACTAAATTCATTTTAGTTAGTAAATAAAGAAAAAAAATTACTAAAAAATATTTCAAACAACGATTCATCTAAGCTGACACCCTTTATCACACCTTTTAGGGAATATTTCTTAAAGAGGCTTCCACTTGGGATTTTATATTAGTTATAAGCACAAATGCTTCGGGGATATAAATCACCATTTTGGTTTCGTAAAACAGAACCCGCAGTTACAGAAAATCTGCTCGTAATCGTAAAATAAAAACTGCAATAAAATTAAGACAATATCTAATTAGAAAACTGTTGAATTGCTATTGTGAATAAGATAGATTATAGATACTATTGTCATAAGAGCAATTTTCAATGAATAATGAATATTTACAAGAATATTTTTTTTAATTTTCAATTAGAATAATTTATTTAATTTTAAATCTTCTACAATTTTGTATTAATTTTTAGCGGTTAGGTGATATTGTTATTAAGTAAAAACTATATTTACCAAAGCTTCAGCGATCCCAATATTTTAGAATGAATTTTGAATTTTTTTGTGTTTGTATATATAAACGTGCTGAATTTTGTAAATACGGACGTCCATACACGACATAATCAGAAGATAAGCGCGGTAACTATAGTAAGTTTAAAATCTAAGTAGCTAAAATACATTATGAAATGGACAAAGTCCGACAATTATTTTAAGATATTTTTTATGTTTATACGTTCTTCTTATAGATGCAAATATGTAAGTAAATGTCGATCTATAAAAAGAACGTATAAACATTAAAAAAATGTCTTAAAATAATTGTTGGACTTTGTCCATTTCATAATGTGTAACGTCATTTGTTTACATATGGATACGCATCGAGCAGATATGAATGTACGAGAGAAAATCATGGAAAATTGCAGTTTACAGTAAAATCGAGGTTGCTAACTGAAACGCTCCTCTGTAGCTCACTCGGCAAAAGAACACCAGGCTATATGACGGTTCCGTATAGGATACAGGTTCGATTCCTGTCGGTGGACGCATATTTTCTATGAAAATTTCTCGGACATTCATGTCGTTAATACTGTTTATTATAAACAGAGCATTTACTTAAATATTTGTATCTATAAAAAGAACGTATATTACTTGTAATATTTGCCTATTTTTTTAAGATTACTCGATGATTAAAAAATATATATAAAAAACGTTCTCGCGTTATATTTATCAAGTAATTTTTAAGATTTACTCCACCCCCGGTAGAAGAAATTCCCATATATATATATATATATATATATATATATATAGAGAGAGAGAGAGAGAGAGAGGGAGAGAGGGGAGGCATATATATAAATAGATGCATAAAGTGTGTGTGTGTGTGTGTGTGTGCGCGAGAGAGAGAGAGAGAATATTTATCACTTTAAATGTTATTTTTACCGGATACTCATATTTGAGTAAACGCTCCGGTATTTTATTTCGTATAAATATAAATGTTTTGAATATTCGAGAAATCTTAATGAAGAAAAATGCGCCCTCCCGAATATCGGGTGCAGGTTCGTGCCCAGATGGAGGGCGAATTTTTCCTTATTAACATTTCTCGTACATTCAGGCCGGCAGTCGAAATAAAATACTATTTGAAATAAATGAAGAGTCTAATCAAATATAGATATCCACTAAAAATAAAGTTTAAACTGATAAAAAATATGTCCGATTAATAAATTAAAAAAGTCCATTATTTATTAAGATATATATATATATATATATATATATATATATATATATATATATATATATATATATATATATATATATACCCCATTGAATAATGATATATAATTGTTAGCTCTATTATGTGTTTGCGTGAATAGCCGTTCAAACATTCCCGCCTATTTTCAGTCCAATTTCCTGCACTGTTGTTAACCTTAATCAAAATGGCCGTCTTTTATACTCGGCGCTAGGTTATAAGATGAAAGAGTGAAATCAAATAATCGTAAAATTACTGAATTAATATCAATTTACTTGCGCATGAATACATTCGTAGTTATGTGTGCCTGCCTGAAGTTACATCCACAAAGATATGTATTTATGGATGTTTGTCAATCGCAATGAATACGTAAATCTGTATATGAATTTATCTATATATAAGCTCTCTTACAATAGACTGTAAGATTTATAAATATTGGTCGAGAAAAATTGAGCATCATTTGGTCTGTATCCTGAATTTCTCTTGGTGTATTTATTCATGCCTACGTACTATGCTATTAATCCTTTTAATCAAAACACACACACAAACTCATATATACATACATACATACACACACACACACACACACACACACATATATATATATATATATATATATATATATATATATATATATATTTGTGTATTTAGGCAGCAATCCTTCTTTCATGCATATTTCATTGAAAACGACAGACAAGGTGCTTTTATTTAGTTTTTATACAATTTCTCATGCGATCTAATAATTTTTTTCTTCTTTTCGGATTATAAATTATATAAAAACTGTCCGAATATTCTTTTTTTCCAAGCGCTTTCGGTTATTCATTTAGCCATTTTCAAGGATTATATTTTAACTGTTAAATTATAAATAGTTTGTAGTATGTATGTTTTATAAAATGTTTTCATTTTTTTTGTTTCAAAACACAGTCAAGATATTATGTCCATGTTAAAGTTAATATTATTAAGTGTTGGTTTGTTTGTTTTTATTAATAAGGCTTCCATTATTTTCAGCCTTTTTTTGCATGTAGATGATGTTATTATATTAGTGTTGTCGACAAGTATGTTCCAAATAGTGTCCGGTAGGCCTCCATGAATATTTAAATGAGATCTAATTGAGCTATGGTCAGAAAGGTGTAGAGTGAGTCTACGTGTCAAATATGTTGTAGTGTGGCCTATATAATTATTTACGAATTTTGATTGATCAGGAATACAATTCCTTAATGAGCATTTAAATTTGTAAATAATATTTGCCCTATTTAATTTTGTTCAAGGAGTTGAATTATTATTTTTAACTATAAGGTTAGAGGTTTTAAATTTTTTATAATAAATAATTAATTTATTTTTTATGCTAGTGTCAACTGGTGTTAAGCATTTTTTATAATGTTCTTAATTCTACTTTTGTCTTGCTTATAATTTTCGTTCTTCTGATTTTTATAAAAAATATTAGTATTATTGTTTATGTTTCTATTCTCGCCTTTGCTATTAGCTACCTTAGACATATATATATATATATATATATATATATATATATATATATATGTGTGTGTGTGTGTGTGTGTGTGTGTGTGTGTGTGTGTGTGTGTATATATACATATATATATATATATATACGAAGAAATATATAATCTTAAAGTGTATTATAATTATGGGATAAAGTGCTCAATATCAGAAATAGAGCGTGTGTAAATATAAAAGTGAACATAGAAGTCAACACTTAGAGGCGACAGTCTGTTTCCTGCTAGACACAATTGTCAGGCGGCGAGTCTCGTGGCCTGACAATTGTGTCCAGCATGAAACAGACTCTCCTCGCCTCTGAGTGTTGACATCAATTTATATATATATATATATATATATATATATATATATATATATATATATATATATATAGGTTGGTAATAAAGTCATTATACAGTACTTACAATAAAGCAAAGCAATTGATCAACAAAATAGAAATATATTAATCTGCTTAATAACAATAAAATTCTATGGTAAACAATAGTACATTAATTACCGATACTATTCGAATTGCAAACCTCTAGCTTCAGTGCTTTGTTTCTTTTTTATCATAAGTAACTGCATAGTGATTTTATTGCCATCCTGTATACATATATATTGTAATTCTGTGTGTATAAGGCGCAAAAATTGCGTCCCAATGTCTTGTACTTTAGTTTAGAACTCAATCACATTTTTTGCCAAAATTGAATTTATTAATTTACCGGATCGATAATACATATCGTAGCCGTATTGCAACAAAGGGAAATAGATTTTTAATAATGATTTTTCTAAAACCCATAGCGTCCCGTACTTTTTGCCGGATTTTGTTGAGTCCACACACCTATGTGAGTTTAGAAATCATTCAAGGGTAAAAATATTATTACTTAATTTACAATAGCGTTTCATTGAAGACGACTGACAAGGTACTGCAATTAATTTTTTCCTGTATATATATATATATATATATATATATATATATATATATATATATATTGTGATGCCAACGAATACTCGTTGTCACTTTTGTAATGCTCGTTGTAGTAGAGACTTTGTAGTCGCAGATACAAATATAGTACGCGTTGAATAATACTGGTGTCAGACGCCTTCGAATATCACTCGAACTCATAGTACTTACTCGTCCGAATAGTAATCCGTATAAGGATCCGAAAAGAGAAATAGTATAGTATATAGAGTAGAGAATAGCCCGTATAGTATAGAGGATAGATTAAAAATAATAATCCGAATAGTAATAGAGGAAAGTTGGAGGAAGACAAAGAATAAGAAGAAGTCTTTGAATACAAATCATTATGGTTTGTTTTAGATTGAACTGTTTATTTTTTTGTTGTTTTTTTTTTTGTTTCTTTTTTCGATCTCACTTCATGGTGTGTAATATTTTGTCTCCATAGTCTTTGTTCTTCCCCCGCTTTTGATCGGTGGAGTAATGGATAGCGGCTCGGATTGAGGAACCGGAGAGCTGAATCTGAATTCCAGTCGAATACATTATATTTACTTACGTGCTAATAACCTTGGGAAAGGTAACAACTCTCCAGCTACGGGTAAATAGCAAAACAGACTGGGTTATATAGCCATGGATGGCAACTGGTCTAGGAGAAGAACAACTCTGAAATCAAAACCAGGATATTGCTTTTATGTCTTTCGTCTTTTTCATGTTGAATTGTATATGGTCTATGTTAATTATGTTTTATGAATATGTCCTGAAGATGGTCTATTAGACCGAAACGTCCGACGTTGACATTAAACATTAAAACAGCATAATCGCATATTAGGATTTTTGTTTGTTTTTTCAGTATATTTTTCTTCACACACACACACACACACACACATATATATATATATATATATATATGGTTTGCTTTTAAATAAATAAATGAATAAAATTTTGTCCACTATCCGCCAGATTATTGCAACCTGTTGCAATTAAATTACATCAATTATGTGTTTTTGTCCCTTCAGGATTGACCGGGCATGGCACCTAATATCTTCCAGGTTTTTTTTTGGTTTTTTTTTTCTAAATAGCTTTTGACTCTTTACCATCCTTCTTGGTTTATGTTCCACCATCCATTCAGACATTAGACTCGTTAAACAGGTTACTCGTTGTTTCTCTCTGCTACTGCTGCCCTTTGAGTGTTCAATTATCCAGGCACTCATTCATTATTATGTGTCCCCGAAAATTCAGGTGTCCCTTGTCACGAGCAAAACTCTTTCTATTTCCGTGTACTTCCTCTTTTCTCGCATGTTCTGACCATGTTATTCTGATCATTTGTCAGTAGGACTGCATCTGTGTCGTTTCAAGGCTCTTCTTCATTTGTGAAGAGATTGTCCAGAACAATGCCAGAACAAAAATAAAACAGATTTACCTTCTTTTTTGACTTGCAGTGATAATTCATTTGGAAACCCATATGGATTCACTATCCACATTTCAAACGTTCTTTGTGCAACCAATTTATTTAATAAACAAAACAGGGGAGAAGGGTGTTGTATTATTGATGACTAGACGAGTTTTAGTCTTTATCTCAATATCTTAATTTTTAGTGAAACTTATTTTCTGTTCTTATTCCGCATTTCTCCAATTTTCTCTTTCTTGTCTTTTCAATATCTTCTAACTCATCGTCTACCTTCTTCTTCTTCTTCTTCTTCTTCTTCTTCTTCTTCTTCCTCTTCTTCTTCTTCTTCTTCTTCTTCCTCTTCTTCTTCTTCTTCTTCTTCTTCTCATTCTCAACTCACCCTTCTCACTCTTTCTTCTTCCTCATCTTTGCTTTTTTTTCTTCTTTTTTATTTTTCCTCTTCTAAAGAAACTCAAACTCATTCTCAATCTACTCTTCCCACTTCTGCTTCCTCCTCCTCTTCTTCTTCTTCTTCTTCTTCTAAAGAAACTCAGATTCATTCTCAACCTACTCTTCTCGCTCTTTCTTCTTCCTCGTCTTTGCTTCTTCTTTTTCTTCTTCTAAAAAAGCTCAAACTCATTCTCAATCTACATTTCCCACTTCATCTTCTTCTTCTTCTTCTTCTTCTTCTTCTTCTCCTCCTCCTTCTCCTCCTCCTTCTAAAGTAATGCAAACTCATTCTCAATCTACTCTTCCAACTTCTTCTTTTATACTAACTGTTACTCATTCTTAACCTACTCTTCTCACTCTTTCTTCTTCTTTTTCTTCTTCTTCTTCTTCTAAAGAAACTCACTCATTCAAAACCTACTCTTCTTCTTTTTCTTCTTCTTCACTATTACTCATTCTCAACCGTCTCTCCTTACTCAAACGTCTTCATCGTCCTTTCTACTGCTTCTTTTCCTTGGTTCCGTTTCAATGGCAGTCCCTTCAATTGCGCTTATTTAATCGCTGTAGCTTCTTTTGTCCGTCTTTGAAAGAAACTCCCGAGAAAAAGCCGGAGAGAAAACATCGTCTGCTGTCTTACAAATCGTTATTCTCATTTTTAGCTTGAAAACTGCGCCACCATTTTCTTTGACTGGCCTTTTATTTCGTCATTTTTTTCTGTCAAATGTAGTTTCTGTGAATCAGATATTTTTTACGGTTATTTTCATTTCATGTACCAGAAAATAATAAAACAATGCAACTTACCCCTATCCAGTTTTGCTTCGATAATGAAAGAAAAAAAAAGGCCTAGAAGAATTTTCATTACAACTAGAATACAAGATCCAAAATATAGACTACCTAGGGTAACGACACTTTAGTCCCCTTCAAAACATTCTCCTTGCGAATGCGCACACTTACCTAGCATTCCTTCTACTTTTCAAAAAAAATCTCTGTAATCTTAATTTCATCTACCGTCTAAAAGCCCCTCTCTTTCGTTTTATCTTGACAGACAAATCTAAACTGAGTGATTTAGGTGACGAGTTGTTTTGCCGAAATGGCATCTCACCATCGACTGTGCCACACTACAAGAGAGTTTCTGTTTGCTCATGCGTAATTAGATTCTTTTTTTTTTTATGTGTTGCCAAGTCACACCAATTCCGGACAAAGATTTCTTAATATATTAAAAATGGTTAAATATTTTCCGGCCATCTTTTTTTATCTTTCGACTTCAATAATCACAACCTAACACTATAATCAAAATGACAACCAGATTCTCTATCCATTAAACGCTTTACTTAAATAATGGTAAAAGAAAAAAAAAGATTTTCTTTCCGGTATTTACGTATTCTGCTAACACATGAAGATGAGGACAATAAGAATGTGGTTCTACCGAAGGATGCGGAGAATCCCATGGACTGAAGATGGGATTTTATGAAATGCTTTGATCATATGCTAAGATATTGGGAAGTCGGTCTGACTGAGCGAGAAATCTTTATATATATATATATATATATATATATATATATATATATATATATATATATATATGCGATCGATATGTGTATACGATGGATATATATGTAGGTGTATAGTTCTGTATTCAATAAATGGCCTGAACATGTAGAGTAATGAGAAAGTTTTAGAGCAAATGGAAACCCAACAGATGGTAATACTAAGAATGAAAAAGAGCCAGAAAATTTTCTAGGAAACGGAATTTAATCTAACTAACGAGTTTGTGTAAATGAATGGTAGAACAGAGATGGCGAAAAGATAAACATTACTAAGCGCTACAAAGTATAGGAAGTAGTGGTGAGCCATGATCGCACACGTCCTGAAGAGACATGGCGCATAGAAGAAGAAAAGGAAGAAGAGGTTTCGATTTAATTCCCATAAAGAAATAAATAAAGAAAGAAAGAACATATACAACCACCAAACTTTCTTGGAATTTAACCTTGAAAAAACATTACTTGCCTTAACAGCTGGTTCCTTGCGTCCCCTTTGAAGCAGCCTTTTGCCTGCTACAGAGACACTGACTCACGAATAATGCTGCTCACAAAAGGGTAGAGACAAAACCAGCGCTACATTTGGTTCAATCACGCTTTTCAAATACCGATCATTCGACAGTAGCGTTTGTACAAAAAGAAAATAAGTTAGATAATAAAAAAATAAGGACAGAGAAAGAAAGAAAAAAATGAAATCCTCAAAGTATCGCAAAGAAAGACAGCAAGAAAGTAAAATTGGAAAGAAAGTTAAAGTACGTTAAAGGAAGGAAGGAATGAAGGAAGGAAGTAAAAAAGGAAGGAAGTTGGTTTGTCCAAAATAAAAGAATATAATACCAGATATGAAAGAGACGATCTATTTACATAAAACGATGTCAGTAATAACAAACTGTTTTCAAGAAAGTGTTATAGTTCTAATATCAAAGACGACACAGACTCTAATGACCAAATCAACGCATCTGGCCTTCGATAAATATTTCCTTTTATTTGTTTCCGTTGCTGAACGGAAGAGAAGACAACGATAGGGAGAGGGTTAAATAGAGAACAGGACCATAATTCGCATGTCTGCCCAACTCTTTCGATTTCCTTGTGCTGAATAATTTATAAAATTACCGATCAAAAATACCATTCAGGAAATTGAACGCTGACTTGTATCAAATTAGGTTTACTGTCAAACGACTTAGGCTGAGAAATTCATTGAAGACATGGCGGTGGTGGCAGTGAAGTCGGTGGTAGTCGATTCCGGAATGTCAGCGGCCATCTTGGAATTAAAACTGCACGAATATTCACGCCCAATCTGTGAAGATTTTCGCCCGATTACATCCCAAATATAGCGGATGAAAATGTGATTATAACGCAAAGAATAGCGTTTAAATCGAAGAACGCTGAATGGCAAATGGAAGTATTTAATTAAATGCGAAAAGAAAGAAAAGAGGAAGAAACACTTGAAAAGATCTAAAGTGGAATAGTTTCAGAAATAGTGGGTTTTCCTGCAAGTTAAAAAAAATGAAAGAAAGAAACCAACCAAGATAACGCTGGGAGGGGGAGAAAGTAAAAAGTAACGTATAAACCAAACTGTCATAAGAAAGAAAGAAAGAAAGAAAGAAAGAAAGAAAGAAAGAAAGAAAGAAATGAAAGAAGGATCTAAAAAGATTGGGTGAATAAAACGTAGTAAAAGAAAGAAATAAGAAGAAAGAAAAAAGAAAGAAAGGAATGATATAAGGATCTAAAAAGAATGAGTGAATAAAACGTAGAAAAAGAATTAAATTAAAAGACTGAAAGACAAAGAAAGAAAGAAAGAAAGAAAGAAAGAAAGAAATGAAAGAAGGATCTAAAAAGAATGGGTGAATAAAACGTAGTAAAAGAAAGAAATAAGAAGAAAGAAAAAAAGAAAGAAAGGAATGATATAAGGATCTAAAAAGAATGAGTGAATAAAACGTAGAAAAAGAATTAAATTAAAAGACTGAAAGACAAAGAAAGAAAGAAAGAAAGAAAGAAAGAAAGAAAGAAAGAAAGAAGGATCTAAAAAGAATGGGTGAATAAAACGTAGTAAAAGAAAGAAATAAGAAGAAAGAAAAAAGAAAGAAAGGAATGATATAAGGATCTAAAAAGAATGTGTGAATAAAACGTAGAAAAAGAATTAAATTAAAAGACTGAAAGACAAAGAAAGAAAGAAAGAAAGAAAGAAAGAAAGAAAGAAAGAAAGAGACAGAAATAAAGAAATGAAAGAAGGATCTAAAAAGAATGGGTGAATAAAACGTAGTAAAAGAAAGAAATAAGAAAAAAAGAAAGAAAGAAAGAAAGAAAGAAAGAAAGAAATGATATAAGGATCTAAAAAGAATGAGTGAATAAAACGTAGAAAAAGAATGAAATTAATAGACTGAAAGACAAAGAAAGAAAGAAAGAAAGAAAGAAAGAAAGAGAGAAAGAAAGAAAGAAATAAAAAAGAACTTAAGAACTTAAAAAAAGAAATGCACAAAACATATAGAAAAAAACAAAATTAAACTATTTTTGACATGAGGAATGATAAAAATAGAAAGAAGTAAAATTAAAATAAAAAATGAGAAAGAAAGGAAAAGAAAGAAAGAAAAAAAGAAAGAAAGAAAAAGAAAGAAAGAAAAGAGAAAGAAAGAAAAAAGAAAGAAAGAAAGAAAAAAGAAAGAAAACTAAAGAAAGTAAAAGAGAAGGAAGGAGAATAAAAAAAAAAACAACGAGTCGAAAAACAACCAAAAAAAGAAAATACTGCAAATGAATCCAAAAGAAGTGGATGAAAACCGGAAGAAAAGAAAAGTCAGGCAAAGTGATATTCCTTGAAGCGAACCAAATACAACACGCTCCACTGACTCCATATGTTTGGGGAATCGATTCTTTCTCTATTGGAATTCACCAGCAGAAAAATACATTTTTTACGACAACAAAAATAACGATAACAACAATGATGTCAATTTTTCGCGGAATTCTCCATAAAAAAAAAGAGAGAGAGAGAAATCGTCTATATTGCAGAAATACGTTAATTGAGAGCAAGATGCTGCGAGAATCAGAAGGAGGACAAAAGCATTAAAAGAATGGTATTTTTGTCGGGAAGTCGCTTTCTGCCTTTCATGGTACAGGCGGCGGCGGCGGCTGGTGGTAAAAAGAAAGCTTCTTTTGTCTCATCTCGCGCGACAAACCGTCATTGTGTTCCGTTCTCGTGGCGTATCGGTCATTGAGAGAAATTTGATTGGCGGAGGCATTTGAAGGGTGCCTTCATTTTCTTTTCTTTTTTTTTTCCTTTCTGTAGCTATGTTTGGCCTAATAATTTTGGAGACTGCTGTTACAGGAGCGACGGTAATTTTAGTTTAAAAAGAAACATCATTTATCATTTAAAAGCTCAAAATATGACAAAGACAAAGAGAAAAGACATCGAGACGAGTGTAAAAGTAATAATGGGAATTAGCATAACAGAATATCGGATTAAAACCAGAAATTTGAAATATGAATCCGGTCACTCCCATTGGGAACCAAATAACAAAATCTTCTCATTTCTTTCAGTACTGTCCTCGGGGGTGTCGGTGGTTTCAATCCCCGGCTACCTCGCCATTTACAGTACATGCTGTACTGTAAAATGTAATTTACAGTACAGTATGTATGTATATATGTATGTATGTATATATGTATTGCTAGTCACTCGTATTCAAGGATACCCGTCTATTAGGGCGGCTAGCCAATCCCTATGAAGAATTTGTGTTTATTCAACGCCCACAGAGCTCACCTGTGGTTTATATTGCAACTATGCTGAGCAGACCTTAGTTACAGTTTCTGGGGAAGCGAATGTTATCTTGCGTGATCAACAATTTGAACAAGGACATTACGCTCAAGCGTTCGACCACGATGACTTGTGACTTCGTGCTAACACAGCTGTCAACTGCACCCAAGGGTTCAGTCTACCCAAATTCACTCATTGGAATGGTTTTCAGGCACTTTCCAAAGGTGCTGCATGTTGGAATCGATATAATCAGGAAGTCTCCTTCCTGACAAATCGACCATGATGAGATTCGAACCCAGGTCTTATGGTCAGAATTCGAACGTTCTAACCACTCTAACCACCCATACACCGGGTTAGGGTAACAGATAAAGGTATGGTAGTACAAAGAGACAGGAAAACCTCTTTAGCAACAAAGACTACGAAACTGTTATGTGATGACTACTCTACTATATGACAGTGAATGCTGACCATACTCCTCAAAGATGAAGAAGAAATTTGAACCAAGAGAAATGTGATTCTACGGAAGCATAATGAGCATAACGTGGACCGAATATGTGAGCAACGACGAGAAAATGCAAACGAAAAGGAAACATATTTAACATCAGGAAGTGACAGCAGAAATTTAAAAGGCACATAATGAAAACAGAGGGCATGGAAAATCTGATACTCATAAGGCAGAGTGGACCCAATTGACGAACTTACTGCGCTCCAAATGGTCAGCAGGTTTCAGTTCTTGTGTCAACTGAATTTTGTAAGCGTGTAGCGACAAATCTTTTGTCAACATTCGATGTGACGTTGTTGTGGAGAGTTTCAATTCGTGCGAGTGATGACGAATAGAGGTGTCAGAATTTTCGGTCACATTCTCGTGCAATGCAGCAATGTTTTCAGCTGAACGTCATAAATGGGCACGCAGCAGTGTTTCCATATCTGCCACCGACCCAGTTTGTTTGAATTTAGGAAGAATTTTTCAAACTGTAGTCTTGAAACATTAGCACGTTGTTTGATTGCTTGAAATTGCCAAAGGTTAAGTTGTTAAATCGGAAAAAAATGTAATTCACATTTAAAATCAGTCTATGTTATTGTAACACACTTTATATATATATATATATATATATATATATATATATATATATATATATATATATATATTATTATTATTTATAAAAAAAATTTATAACATAAGTATGTTATAAAATCACTACAAAAATAGCCATTTTTGTTTCAACACACTCGATGTCTTATCAAGTGATGATGTTGAAAGATAAAATAAATGGTTTTAAAAGTCTCAGATTAATTAACGATCCTACACTAATTAGGGAAACATTGTTACAAAAGCTAGAATAACCAATCAAAAACCAAGTATAGAAAGATTCAAAAAGCTTGACAACGAAATCATGTTATAATAGCTATTCAAATCTTTAAAATACGTGTAATATTAAAAATAATTTATACTAACCAATAATTATAAAATTTTATGATAAAATTTAATATTAAAATTAAAAACTGGCAATTTTAAAATCCAAATTTAATCACTATTAAGTTTAAAAACTACAAAATTATTGAGAAAAGAAAAATATATATATGTGTTTATTCAATTTATATGTGTTTATTCAATTTATATATGTGTTTATTCAATTTATTTTCTACTTTGTATTGAGCACTCTTTTAAGAATAGTAATTGTTGGTTATTGGAATTCATTCCATATATACCAATTATATACTTGGGTATATATATATATATATATATATATATATATATATATATATATATATATATATATATATATATATATATACATGGTGATTAAAAAGTAACTCCCCAATATAAAATACTTATAATTTTATTTATTAACTATAATGTTTACAAGAAATGGATATGAGAAGAAAGCGTTTAGCATGAGGTTTTATTTAAAACTTCGAGATTGGCACCAGATTTCGCTACCAGCTTCTCAAGCCGCCCAGGAATTGTGTCAATTGATTTTACCAAGAAATCTGATGTTATGGAAGACATAAATTCTTGTATTTCTCCAAAGTTCTTCCAAGGTCTTGGTTTGGTATAGTAGACTCCGTTAACCAACCCCAAAGAAAAATGTCACAGGATATTAAGTCAGGACTCCTGGTTGGCCGCTCATGCATAAAATAGGAAGTTACTTTTCAATCACCCTGCAGTTGTGGGTAATTTTTTTAATCTTCACCCCAAGCAATCCGATAATGCCACTAAGATGCTAGGGGTTACTAAGCGTGGAAGAGAATGTGAAGACTTTAGAAAGGGGAAAGGGCAATAAAATAAAGACAGGAGACGGCGATTGACGTTACATTTAAGTTTTTGAAGAGTGTAAGTGGCAGGCAACGAAGAAACCGTAAGAGAGTTCCACAGACGAGAAATGCGATATAAGTAGTTACATCTAGATATTATAACAGTAAGACGATTAGATCTAGTTACCAATTTAGTAATAAGCTTAAATCCATCCGATCGAAGTACCAAGGAAAGTGACTGAAATCAAGATGCCAGGTATGGACTGATAAAATTACGAACCTTTCTTTGGATTTTGAATCTAGAGATAAATTACAAGAACACCAGACCAGATATGGCAACAATATTCAATTCGCGGACGAATAGTAGATTTATAAATATTCAAGATGGATTTAAAAAGTAAGCTTTAACACATATTTTTTTCTGAATCCTATTAAATCATTGACAGTTTTCGTATTTTATAAAAAATATCATCTATGTGTCTTACATTTACAGTGGAGTTATTTAATTTATTATATATTTTATTTATGCAGTAAACCATGGACAATAGACATATTGTTTATTTATTTTACAAAGACGCAATAATCTCCAACTGGCAAATAAAATCGTAAACAACAAAGTCTCATATTTGGTGGCTTAAAAATTATTATTTTTCATGATTAGATTCTTCTTATTCTTCTATGTACCGTGTCCATTCAGGACGTTGGCGACCATGGCTCTCCATAATTTCCTATTTTTTATAGCTCTTAATAATTATATCTTTTCGCTAGCTCTCCTAAACATTGTTCTGTCAAGTATTTACATAAGCTCATTACCTTATGTAAATAAGCTCATTACCTACAAGTGGCTAGCCAGGAGTCCTGATTTAATATTCTGTGACTTTTTTCTTTGGGGTTGGTCATATGTCGCACTTGCCTTCTATATGTCCCGTGAGTGTCAAATGTTCTAAATCCTCTTTCCTTATTATATGCCCTAGAAATTTCAATCTGGTGCTAAATATTAATGCACTTTTCTCATATGTTTAGTCCATGGTATTCTCATCATCCTTCTGTAGAACCACTTTTCTGTTACCTCTTCTTCTTCTGTTAGGAGATTGTCAAGCAATAGTTTTAAATTTATAATAATAAATGATAACTTTTATATGTGTAATTGTATCAACAGGTTTAATATATCGATGTATGAGCTTTGTTATTGCCTTTTCAACCTTTTGTAGTTGTGGCGCATTTGATTTCTGTGGAATATGTTAATGGTGATCTTACCTTGAAAACTAGAGTTTATATTAAAATTATTATTGTATAAATCCAATTTGATAGTCAACAATGTATTTAGTGATGCTGTTGTTAATAAATGTTTGTTTTATGTTACTTAACTCATAAAAAGACTAATGACATAATCAAAATGCTGACGTTCCGCACTACTTCAAACAAAGGGTTAGGCAGGAAACCCTCATCATTACTAGAAAGAGCAATAAGAGTTACGGGACTTGAGAAACGTATTTTCCTGATAATTTTTTTTAAAGGAATATCTTTATAAATTTCAACCCAAAGCAGCACTGGCTACTCGGTCAAAGAATGCTGTATGTTTCATTATACAGAAACGGGTAATATTACCATTACCATTAGCAATTCCTTAAGATTTTTTTTTTAACATGAGGATATTAACTTAGGATCTTTGGTTTTAATTGTTTATGACGACAAATTTATATCATCCAAGACATTCACTTTTTGTTTTAGTTTATGAGATAAGAATCCAAAATGGATGACCGGAGAAGTGGTAAAATTTAAACGAAACATTAACCTAACCATTTTAGTGTATGAAATGTTCTGATAACTCCTGAGACCAATGTTACTTTCATGTTACGCAGATATCTAAACTAACTTGGAATGTTCAGATATTTGCCAAGATTTTCACTTTCAGATTTACTATAATTTGGAGGGTGAATGGAGTCTCTCTGAGCCTTGGTTGGCAATCCATTTAGTGATGGTGTCACGATAAAAACACCCTTGATAGCCCTAGCGAAGCATCAAGAATTCAGCTATTTGACAAGATTATGAACTACACCAGTCAAAGTATTGGTGAGTTCAATCTCGGCTGAGGCCGCAAGATGATGATGATGAAACCAGCGAAATCTGACATGTTCTAATAGATCTTGTCATCTGGCCTAGACTGGGGAATACGTTTGAATGTCGAAGTTCCCTAAAATTTTACATGTTCATTCTATAGGACATATTCTGTTCTGTACATATACCAATACCCCTATATGATCAAAACATTATCACTTGCACAGTTTCTTGTGAATAACCTTATCCATTAAGTCATGCCCATTCTTGTATTCAGATTATATTGCTGGGTGACTCATCGTTATTTTCACACAACCTAAATTTGCTGTTCTGATTTCCGTATTACAATCTCCGTTTTCGATTATGATGCGACTCACATCGTTAACTTTCCGCATTTGCTTGATTTTGACATCCCCGATATGTAACTCACACCTTACGTTGTCCTTTTTGCTGACGACCATGCATTATGTCTTCTTTTGATGTTCCCGGTACGTAACTAGCGTCTTATGTTGTTCCTTTTGTTGACGATCACGCATTATGTCTTCTTCTGACGTCCCCGATACGTAAGTGGCACCTTGTGTTGTCCCTTTTGTTGACGACCGTGCATTGTGCCATCTTTTGACGTCCCCAATACGTAACTAGCGCCATGTGCTGTTTTTTTGTTTTTTGTTTTTTGTTTTTTTTTTTATGGCCATGCATTATGGCTTCTTATAAATAACGGTTAATCTTTATATTCGGACTATTGCCCTCATCCTTGTTGCTGTTATTACAACGTTTCTGCTGTTGTAATCTCCGGCATTCATCAGATGTATTTCGATCCGGGTAACCTACAGGGAATTCCTACGGGACTATAGCCTACTGGATTAAAGCGTTGTGTGTTTGGAATCAGTGAAAACAGGGCGAGCAATAAGTGAGTCGTACTAAATAAAAATAAGAACCGGACGATATCTCTGAACATGAGCAGTAGTACGAGAACAGTTTACCCTCGTAAATTGAATAAAGCGTTTAGTTCGGAATTCAACTACCTTGTCTAATAATTCTTTCAATTTTTTTTCTTATGTGTCTTTCATCAACATCGTGTCGTTTGCGTTGCGTACATTGTTAAGATTACGCCCAGCTCATCTGATGAGCTTTCTTCTTTGGTACCTAGACTTTATGAATTTAAGAGCGGTACTAGATTAGTGACACGACCTCATCATGTTACAGTTGAAATGGGGAGTATGCTAACAGTTCTCTCACACTTTTCGCTTATGGAACTTTCTTCCGGCTTCTTGCTTCCCAGTCAACTTTGATCTTCAAAAATTTAAATGCAGTGTCAGTTGTTATCTTATGACTTCTTAATTCTTGTACTTTTATTGTTCTCACTCCTTAACAGTGTGTTTTTTTTTCATATTCTCTGATATTCAGTAACCACCCCACCACACACACACCTTGCGTATTAGAGTTAAACAATTGTTCAGAAGACTAATATTTTTTAGAGGAAGTGTATCTCAGCTCTGAAGTGCGGAGGTTGACCTTCGGGGTCAGATGTAAGACATAATAAGAAAGTCGATTTTGACTGGCTGAGCTAGCGTGGGAATGATAGATAGAGAAAGGTTTTCAGAGTGTCGAGTACAAACAAGCAATATAGATGTGTTCTTTTTCGTGTCCGAAACGGCTTCCAAGTAAGGGGGAACGACTCTCACTGGGTAGTTAGTACATGTCAAGATTAATAAAATAGTCAAGTTAAAATTCTCTGTGTTGAAATCTTTTATTACCGAAACGATTGGCGATCGCCGGCCGAGAGAAGTGTCTTTATTAATAAACAAATAAATATTGAGATATCTCTTAATCCTGTTAAAATCATTTCGACCCAGTGAGAAAACATCCTTGTCATACAACTCGTTTCTCTTTTGCGTACTTACCAAATTCTCTATATGCATACAAAGACTGTTTGTTCCCAGTACAGGTTGCTGGTTATTTGTATATCTTTTCAATATGGATAAAGCTTTCCCAAGTTTTACAGAAACGTTTATCGAACGCCTTCGTATAAATATATGAAACACTAAAATGGGTCTTTCTATATGCTAATGTTATTTCTGTTTGCATACTGCATCAGTTAAATAGCAGTTTTTGTTCTATCGGCCAATGTCATATTTCCCGTTTATTTCTAATCTAAGTCTATTACGATCTCTGTTCATTATTTTTTTAAAAAGTTTTTCGACCTTTTATCACAAAGTCTTCGGTCGAGCTATTCATCAAGCTTAAATTGCAAGAATTTAGTAAAAAATTTACTTCCCAGAAAATTCAAGAGTAAGATAACCCGAACGCAATTGTAGTACGATTAGTGTAAAAAAGGAATTCTGTCTCACTGACGCGGCTACATTATTAATTATTGTATCTGCTTTGCTATTTGGTATAGCAAGCTCTCTATGGTCTTGCTCGGTCACGAGTAAACATTCATATATATATATATATATATATATATATATATATATATATATATATATAGTGCCTCCAAACCAAGCGATACCAAAGTTTGAAAATGCACTCTAAAAATGAAAAATCTTTCTTGAAGTTTTAATTCCAAGTCGAAAGAAAAAATTAATATTTCCAATCAGCAAAATACTTTGCTGCATTTCAAACCTAATTTATATTGATTGGAATGATTTATTTTTTTTTTTTTTTTGCCTCGTTATCAGTAAGATCGACAAAATTGTCCATATTGACAAATTTGTCAACACAACTTAATTATCTTTATTTAAAAAAATCTTTCAAAATTAAAATATTCCTTTCCGAAACGTCATTTGAGAAAAAGTAGCTGAGGTGAAGTTTAATTAATCTGAATTGAAATAAATATTACTTACTTTTAGTTTAAAATATCCCAGAAGAGCTATATTTAACAAGGAAGAAGGTGTTTTTAAAGACGTTTTGACACATTTATCGACCGCCTGGTGTCTGGCTAATTTATCTAAGGGTGAGATAATAGATATAAATTACATTACGAATACAATGTAAATGTGTTTTTAGATAATTTCATTTACCAGTCAATAATCTACATTAAAATATTAAAATTTAAAATATTTTACGCATTAAAATATTTTACTGAATTTTAGATATTTTACCTTTATAATGTTATTTACGAAGACGCTTATTATAGAAATGTTTGAAAATTACCAATAAATTAATAGTCACCGCTTTTATTTACTGATATGTGTATGTACTTATTTAAAAAAATTGACATGTTTATGCACACAAAAATTTCAAAATTCTCTTTAAAATATTGGCAGTCGATTAATCATAGTAAGTTTTTCCATTTATGATTAGTAAATATAGTTTTTATTTAATAGTGATATTACTTGACTGCTACAAATTAATATAGAATTTTGAAAGATATACAAGTATTTAAATTATTCTAATTAAAATTTTTCAAAGATGAAAATTATTCATGTAAAAATTCATTATTCATCGAAAAAGTTATTTTCCTAAAACAGTAATGTCTATAATATATTTGATTTATAAAAGGAATTAAAAGCTTTTCTAATTTAAAAAAAAATGTCTTAGCTTTATTGCATAATTTATTCAGAGTGCCTATTCTCTAATTGGGAATTCTGTTTAACCAAAAAAAGTGATGATTTAAATTCTCCAAGGACTTGTCCTTATAACTAATATAAACATTAAGCGCAACAAAAATTCTCGGAAAATTAAATAAATGTGGGTGGGTAAGAGATGTAAAGGAAATATATTTTTAGCAAAAAAAACAAAAAAACAAAACGTCTAAAAAATAATTCATTTGTAAATAAGTCCTGAAAGGTTCATTATAATTCAACAATCATTGTGTTTTTCATTGCAAAAAGACACAAATTTCTGGTATAAATTTTATTCATCCGATTACACAAGAAAAACAAAATTTTAACCAACATTTTGAAGATTCTAAAACGGATTAAAAATATCCATTTTTATATTAAAATTTTTATATTAAAATGTCATTTGTTCTTTTCTCTTAATAATAACACACAGATTTGACGATAAAATTTTGTATTTATTAAGTTTCGGCCATCTTTTCATCATGTAAGCTCATTTTTTAGCGAATCATTGGCGTTATCTAAATTATAGTTTCTGTTTTGCTACTTGACATAGCATGCTCTAGTGGTAAAGAAACGAATTCAACTCTAGTCTAAAACTGCATCAACCAAATGAGAATAGTATTAGTTAGATGAACGTACTGATTCTTCTATGGGGTTCGCAATCCTTCGAACTTGATTTCTTTGGCAGCACAATGAAAATTAATTTGCTTAGATTATCCGTTGAAGATCCGCCAGGATGTATCATCGGCGGCCATGATCTTGACAACAGTGCAATCCCAGTATCTTAATACGAGAGCTGGACTGTCCTGATGGATTTTTTAAAAATGTCCTAGAAAGGTTGCAAAGGACAGCGGAAAGAAAGGTTTCACTGTAAACAATAAACAGACAAAATTTGTGATCAGCAGCAAGAGAGGCAGCCAAAGGTCTGAGATTCGAATTACAGACATCTCATTGAAGCAGATACAGAAACATAACTATCTCTCTGGTGTAATAACAAACGGTGTAAAGTGTGACACAAAGATAATAATGTACATCGGAATAGGGAAAGTGCCTTCGAGAAAATAAGCAAAGTATGGACAGTAAACTTTCGTTAAAATCAAAGACAAAATTGTTGAACTCTATCATATTTATTCTCCTATACGGGAGTAACTGCTGGGCAATTTTTTCTCTAATGAATATGAGACTCAAAACAGCATAGATGTTTTCCCACAGACGGATGTTGAGAACAAGGGAACAAGAAAACTTTAAAGAAAATGGACTAAACGATAAGTTTTAAAGAAAATGGTAGCCAATATTCGATTATATTCTGTGAAGTGGTTAATCTGTGTTGTTACACCGGCTTTCACATTTTTGCGTATATAGAACTAAATTCTGCTGCTGAATCACAAAGTAGACGTGTCAGAGGAAAGTCGACGGAAAGGCTGAGATAAAAATAGTAATGATGACTATGCTAGTTCGAAACGGATCTATGATATATGTATATGTTAACACCACTTTGTATTCAAGTTAGCGGTTTGGGTTTTCAAGTTCAGTCATCGTTCTGTTTAGACTGTCCTGAAACAAGCGGTGGCTTAACAACAAAAGATAGGTCGGATAATAAAACGTCATCACTTGAAATCAATCCCCATTGTCATCACTTCTGCAAAGACCAAATGATATAAGTCCCTCACAAATATTTTCATTTCTGTTAGGATCATTTGTGTATGTGTTTCAACGGCCGTGAGCGTTGTATTTTTTTCTCTCTCTTTCTCTGTTATTGTTTCGGAATTTGGGTTAAGAACCTAATTAGTATAAGATTTTGAGAGGTTAAAATGAATCGGATAACAAGACGAACGACCGCAAAACTTTAAATCACAAACGCCTTTACGTTATTCTAAGAAGATGTCAATGTTTGCTTCTATTTTTTTTGTAAATAAATCATCTTTTCCGGAAAGGATTATACTTGGTTTTAAGAAATGCCGATGCTGTGAAATTCTTTCAATTGCGATTGTTTTTTTAAATTATTTTTATTTCAAAATGTTTTTTTTTTTTCTAAATTTGTTGAAAATAATATATTTCATGACAAATTCTATCGATAAATTTACCAAGGGCGTTGGGGGATAATGAAAGCCAAATATCCCAGCCAAAGTTTGAAATTAGTTTGCCTATTCTATTTACTGTGATATTAACCATTGTGCCACTCGAACCACTTATGGTGAGTATCTAAGCGCAGCTTAGATATGGCACAAGGATGAAATTATGGGAAACTAGTGTGAATCGAACTCTCCACTCGAACGTCTTATGATAGCATAGAAGAAACCTTTCTTTCTCCAAGCTGATTGATTGATTTTTGTTGGGTTTTTTTTCACGGCTTAAATAATCTTTTATGGGATATTTAAAGGGAAGACGGCGGTCCATCTGTCTGACGATCTTGTATGAGTGAATGGCGGTCGGGTGTGGAAAAGGATGGTAAAAAGACAAACGTTACCGAGAGTTACAAACTTCTCGAGAGTCGTGATTCTTTCACGTTCTGAAGAAATACAACACCTACAAGAACATTTCATCCGGTCCATTTATCTATCTATCTATCTAGCTAGCTAGCTAGCTAGCTATCTATCTATCTATCACTTGATCGATCGATTGTATCAGATTGCCAGTTTATATCAATCTATATATCCCAATTTGTTTATATCTATCTTCTATGTTCTATTTACCTCACTATCTATAAATTTCAGTTTATTTATATAACTTAATAGAGAAATATATGAACAGATTCATAGAGATGAACACATAATATATATTTATATATTAATTTTAAGATAGATAGATAGATAGATACGAACAGACTGAGATAGATAGATAGATAGATAGATAGATAGATACGAACAGACTGAGATAGATAGATAGATAGATAGATACGAACAGACTGAGATAGATAGATAGATAGATACGAACAGACTGAGATAGATAGATAGATAGATAGATAGATAGATAGATAGATAGATAGATAGAACAAACTGAGATAGATGGATAGATGAGAGATAGATAGATAGATAATAGATAGATAGATAGATACGAACAGACTGAGATAGATAGATAGATAGATAGATAGATAGATAGATAGATGCAGACAAACTGAGATAGATAGATAGATAGATAGATAGATAGATAGATAGATAGATAGATGGATGATACGAACAGACTGAGATAGATGGATAGATAGATAGATAGATGGATAGATAGATGGATGGATAGATAATGCAGACAAACTGAGATAGATGGATAGATAGATAGATAGATAGATAGATAGATAGATAGATAGATACAGACAGACTGAGATAGATAGATAGATGGATAGATAGATAGATGGATGGATGCAGAACAGACTGAGATAGATAGATAGATAGATGGATAGATGGATAGATAGATAGATAGATACGGACAGACTGGATGGATAGATAGATGGATGGATAGATAGATAGATGCATAGGACTGGATGGATAGATAGATGGGATGGATGGATGGATGGATAGATAGATGGATAGATGATAGATGGATGGATGGATAGATGGATAGATAGATAGATGGATAGATGGAACAGACTGAGATAGATAGGATGGATAGATAGATAGATAGATAGATAGATAGATAGATAGATAGATAGATAGATAGATACTGTAACTTTTGCCAGATGCTGATGTCGGCGAATGAAAATCTCCAAACTAAGGAACACCAGCGCCAACAACCTGAAACGGAAAAAAATGTAAAGAATCTTTTAACTACCTTGTCATACGCAGCTTCTTTCTGTTATCACGGGGTTGGGGCGTTGTGAGTAGATAGAATTAGTGCGGCCAGAGATTACCTACCATCAAGCTATAAAAAATAAGTAAAATTCTCTTATTTTTATACGATTTTGTATAAATGCCAACGATGTGAAAACCAACAGCAAGAACGAATTTTTAGAATAAATAAGACACTTACTTTTCAATTGCATTATGGCTTGTTTGTTTATTTTTATTTATTTATTTATTTTTCTTATTTTCTGGGGAGTATTTTTTCTCTATTTTTTTTTTCTTTTTTCCCTAGCATTCTGAAAACACGGCAAAGGTTAATAATATTGAATCTGATTTATATGGTGTTTTTTGAGGGTGTGGAGTTCTAGTAGGCGAGGGCATTTTTATTCCGTTTTTCTTAGCCCATGGGACAACCGCAACTCGAGTGTTGGTTCCGATAATCTACGGCAGGTTATTTCACCAGAAACGAAAGAAATCATAGACTCCTTCTAAGGGCAAAACTTCCTGCAAATGTCATGAACCTTAGCAGATGGTTGCGATCGAGTCGACACAAGAAAGCCTTGACTTAATCCTGACGTAAGTTTCTACAGATCCATCTTCAAATTTTCTTAATTAAATTACGTACAAAAATATTCCATTTAGTATAAGACAGTTGCTCCAGTGACAAAACACCTTTTATTTGTATTGAGTCAATATGGCTTATTGAATATCAAACCATCGTTTTTTTTTTTTTTTTTTTTTTTGTTGTTTTGTAACGCAACACCATCTTTGTGTCTACGAATAAATGAAAATCTGAGTCATGGAAGAATGTGTTTGTGTGCGTTCACAAACATTGGCTGATCTGGGTACTATGTACCCTGTGACAGTTTTTTTTGTTTTTTTTTTTTCAAATATTTGTTCGGTTAACTATTTGCTAAAGACAGCGTAATTTAGAACGCCTACAATATTCGGAATTAAGTTAAAATCCAATACCCCAGAGACGAATTTGTTAAGCACTGATCTACAGCAGACGACGTAGATTGTATTTATTTATTTTTTTTTTAGTAAGGGCGGCGTCTAAATTATATAATGATATGCTGATTATCTAAGTGAAGCTTAGATATGGCACAAGGCCGAAAGTATGAGGCACCCAATGACGATCGGACTCATTACTCAGTTATAATTGTTCTAGCAAGACAAGCTTCCTAACCATTACACCACGTCGAGGTGTCTGAGTGATTTTCTAAGAGTAGCTTAGATATGACACAAGGCCGAAAGTAGGGGGCACCCAGTGACGATCGAACTCACTACACAGCCATACTAGTACTAGTAAGACAAGCTTGCTAACCAATACACCACATCGAGGTGTCTGAGTGATTTTCTAAGCGTAGTAGATATGGCACAAGGCCGAAAGTATAGGGAACACAGTGACGATCGAACTCTCTACTCAATCGTAATTAATCTAGTAAGACAAGCTTGCTAATCATTATTGTGATTATCATTATTGTGATGTTCTCAGCGTAGCTCAGATGTGGCACAAGGTCGAAAGATTGTGGTCATCCCACTATCATTATGATATGCTTTGCTAATAAAAAATGAGACGATAATAATCTTATCCTCTTTGATCAAAACGTTGATAAAAACGTGTCTTGTTACCTAACAAATGTGTTTCACTTCCACATTTTGGTAGTGATGAAAAGTCACATACCCTCTTCCATCATATAGTCGGAGTGAAGACATTATTAGAGTATCCGGCTTTAAACCAATACAATTGCAATAGCTTGGGCGATCAACGCCTTAAAGATAAATTATCTAACGCTACTCAAGCACGTTATAAAGTTTGAATAACGCTCATAGTCTCTGGTTAGTAAAACAAAAGGTTGAGTCAAGAAAGGCTTAATCACAGGAGAACATGTATGGAGAATCCATTAGTTTAGTGCGATAAGCGTATGACTGAACAGCCTCTGTTACTCACATTTCTCCGCGGTTTCATGAGCAGACCTATTAATAGCGGATGGATGAGCCTATGCTTCCATAATAAATGTAGAGAAGGTTAATCAATCTTTCTACATAATAAAACTATTGGTTTAACAACGAAAACACAACAGTTATAATGACAATATTCTCCACACGGGACAATAACTGACGTTATTTTCAGTTAACAATCTGAAAATAACGTTTATCAATATTGCTAAAACTGTTCCTTCCAATATATTGGAGAAACAAGTAGAAGTTTAAAAAGAAACGTATTTATGAGCACAAAAGAGACCTCACAAAAAACAACTTAACTAATGCACTAGTCATACACAGAAATAAATTTAACCATAATTTTGACTTTAATAATGCTACACTCAAAAAAAAAATAAAATAAATCACTCAGAAGGAAAATTCTAGAGAGTGCCGCCATAGAACAGTACCCAAATATTAATCTACGCCAAGGTTTTTCCCCATTTCACCTTTCTTTACAAAATTACTGCCCTTACAAACAAATGTACACAACAGATTCATAAAATCAAAAGAAAATGGTTGAATACATCAACACAGATATAATGACAATATTTTCCACACGTGACAAATACTGATGTTATTTTCAGTTAAAAATATAAAAATAGCGTTTCTCTAATTTCCAGTTGCTAGTAACATTCTGTTTTTGATTTTATTAGTTACCTTGTTAAATTATATTCATTTCGTATTTTGCTTTAATAAAGTTCACATTGGACGAAACGCGTCAGCAATTACTAGTTTTCCTATTGTCATTTTTATTCATAAATATTGTCTTCTCTACTGGTTAAATCGGAGAAATTTTCATATATATATATATATATATATATATATATATATATATATATATATATAAGAAATGCTTATTAGAGAAATAAATATATATTTGGGTGTTGAAGAATTAGGAACAGAAACATTAATAATCATCGCGAAAAGAAAAGAGCAATCAGAGGGACAGTAGATAGCGATTGACATTGCATTTAATTCTTGGGAGATTAAATTTGGGTGGAAAGCATGGGTCCAGAAGGGAGTTCCACATGCGAGAAGTGTGAGGAAAGCAACTGTTTGGATAGAACTTTCGGCTACATCTAACCAGCTTAACTGTAAATTGATGAGATCATGACGCCAATTCAAAAGTCTGGGTACTATAGCAAAGAGCTCATCCGAAAAATTACCATGGAAGTATTTATAAAAAAGATACAAAGGGGTAACCCTACGGCGGTGGACAAGTGACTGAAGCCGATATATTTCTTATTATACGTAAACAAATATATATATATATATATATATATATATATATATATATATATATATATATATATATATGTGTGTGTTTGTATTATTATCTGTATTATTTTAAGATACGAGACATCCAATTACGTATAGGTCACCTGTAGAAAAATAAATATCTGTTGTTTAAAATAAAGGCTTTCTTCGTCATTTGAATACGGAATTACTGATGTCCTTACGTCTATAAATATTTTGGTTAGTTTTGGCAAAAGGTCAAAAATATTGTGCGCCCGATAGAAGTCAATATCCAATATTAATCCATGGAAAGTGTTCAGATGAACTATATTCCTTAGTTCCAATCACTTTCATGGCTAAGATCCGCTATGCCATGCACATGGTAGCGATCCCCCCCTCATTCCATTCGTATTGCATTGGTGAGATGTAAGTTCCATTCGAGCAGTTTCTTCCCACAATACCCTGCTTCGTGGAATCAACACCCAAGAGGATGCTTTTTCCGATTACTACAATCTTAACCTGTTCTAGTCCAGGTTTAACCGTTATATTCTGCACATATAAACTGTGCTTCTTAATCTACCTCGAGTGGCTCTTGGGGTTTGTAGTTTTCAGTGTATGGAAAATCGGCGCTACATAATCTTTCTATAATTTTTCCCTTATTTAGCATTGTGTCAAACTAACCTGAGTTTACTAAATGTCATCACCGCTAAGATACATTGAATGAATATATATATATATATATATGTGTGTGTGTTTTGTGCGTGTGTGTGTGTGTGTGTGTGTGTGTGTGTGTGTGTGTGTGTGTGTGTGTGTGTGTGTGTGTGTGAAAGAGAGAGAGAAAGAGAAAGGATATATGTGTTTGCTAATTTGTCTCCCTCCACCCAATGTCTGTCATCAACTCGTCTGTATTCATAGTGCCTAAGTCTTAACCTGTTTACCATTCCGTCTGTTTCTCTGTTTACCCCCGCCTTCGGCATTTTCAACAACTTAACACCCGACACCTGCCGATGTATCTCCTTTAATGTCAACACAAACAGAAACACTATTCTTTCATTTTTCTCTTTTTTTTTTCTTTTCTTTTCTTTTTTCTTCTGGGTGGAAAAGTTTAGTGTCCAGTGTTCCAGGCTCAGCAAAGGTCACTAAGTACCATTTATCTCAGTACACCTCCCCAAATCTAAATTCGTTGTCCAGAGACAGAAACTGAAGTAACACGTAACGACACGCCATTTGCTTTTAAAATGAAATTCCTTATTACGGATTAAGAACAGTATTAGGATTTTCTGAGATTAGCTTAGCACTGTGTTAAATAACGATTCTGTTGCGCCAATCATCTTAGTGAGGAAATCCTGTTTGATTTGAAGGTCAGCATTCCTGAAATATTAAACTTTTACACCGACTCCAATCGCAATGCCTGGCGTCAGTGAAATACACGCAGGCATCTAAAGCAAGTTTTTATTTACCTTCATTAATTTATTCTTGTGCAAAACTTCAGTAATACTGCACCCAACGATACTTGAACTCACAACAAAAGGGTTACTTAACGAGACTAGCTAACTAACCTTCAGGCTAAACATTGCTAAGCCTGGAACATAACCATAATAATGATATAAGTACTATTATTATTATTACTATTTATTATTCATCCATCCATCCATACATACATACATACATACGAAGTCGGTTGGATGTCGACATTAACAACCCCTGCAACCAACCCGGTCCCAATTGTAACGCCATGTATTCCTTTGGATCTTGTCTGTACGGCCAAGAATGAGGGTCATGTATCCGGGGCAGCACGACCTCCATATATTATCTCCCAGACCTGCCTGCGTTCTGGAAAGTTCAATCCAGTCTCACCATCCATGGACGGAATTTTACTTATAGAGATTTTCCAAGCGTAACTTAGATGTGGCCCAAGGCCGAAGGTATAGGGCACTCAGTGATGATCGAACTCACTTAGTTGTAGTTGTTCTTGCGAAACAAACTTGCTAACCATTGCACCGCCTCGAGGTGCCCAAATGTCTACTTATATATATGAGTGTATGTATGTATTCGGGAGGAAAGCGCATTATTTGGCATGATCAGTCATTTGAACAATGCCAGTACGCTCAAACCATCGGTCACAGGGACTTGCAACTTCTTGCTATTGCAACCAACGACGGCTTCCAAACGGTTCAGTCCACCCAATTTCATTTATTCACAAGGCTTGGGTCAAACTGTGTTGTGCAACAAATGTCTAATCACCATAGTTGCAGTATAAGCAACTATGGTGTTTAGACCTTTATAAGTGTGCTTTGTGTGTTAAACAAACATAAATGTGCCTCGGAAGACATCAGCATCAGGGATTGTGTGGCCACCAGGGTAGATGCGTGTGCCCAGAAATGAATGTATTTTATTAAATACTAGCAGCATGACCCGGCGTTGCCCGTGCTTGATTCAAAAAATCGTACGACTCATACAGCAATCGCTATCACTTGACTTAAAATATGTTTGCCCTTCTTTGCCTTGAAAGGAGTGCTCTTTGCCGTGCTGATGTTGCTACATGCCTTACTTCTTGCCTATCTCACACTGCGATTTTTTTCTAAGCTCAATACTAAACACTAAATCTGTAACGAAAAAAGAACTAAACAAAATGAACACAAAACGATCAGCTTTAAAAAAGGACTCGTAACTGGAAAAAACGAATGAAAAAAGAATGTTAACAACAAATACTTTTTCACACCCAAACCCAGTTCTGCGGAATCAGAATCAACGTTGAGTTTAAGCAAGCGAATGGGCCAATTGGAGTAAAGTGCCATGCAGATTTAAATTTTTCCCACTTGTGACGAATACAGCTATCGACTTTTTTTATTTTTTTGCATGCTAGTTAACATTCGTGTCAGTCAGCTGTTGGCTCTCACGCTGGCCAGTAGAATCTCCCTGCCTATTCGTGGCAGCCAGCTATTGGCTCTCACTCTGGCCAGTACGAAATAGCCACAAACTACATGAAAACTGCCGTAGAAGCATGGAAAAATCGATTATTTCCACTATCGATGGGATTTGGGAAATGCAATGTCGGTATTGGCCTTCCCGCTAACTTGGTGCATGTGCATGTAAATTTTGGTGCAAATCCGTCGAAAATCGCGGCCGTGCATTCGTTGCACACACACACACACACACATCCTGCCTTTTATAGATAGAGATAAGAAACAAGGAACAGCCGTGATGCCTTTCGATAAGATGCCTCCAGTGTCGAATAAGTCGTTTGATGTCAGGAGGAATGTTAATAAAGGATCTTGCTAAAATTATGTGCTACCAAACGCTGGCTACAGTTTACATCAAAACGTTAAAGATACAGAGACGCTCAACATTGAAATTTAAGTTTTAACTTCCAATATATTTGGATTTTGAATTTAGCCTATTTAATTAGTTTTATAACATTGCTTTAACATTTGTTTTTGTTTTGAAGCAGATAATAAATAAAAGTAACATGTAGAATCATTATCATCTACTCCTTAGGGAACATAGCGTCAAAAATGATTCTCATATATACACTTCTTTTTTTTTTAGATATAATTAATGCCGACCGAATGCACTACACGTGTCGATCTTGTTGACCCTTCCCGTTCAATTTGTTTGTTTGTTTTGCCTGTTTAACGGCATATCAACACCTTATGGGTCACTTTATTACGAAATTTAATTTTCTCAGGGGTATTAGTAATTTCTTTCACAAAAACGGATTTTTTTTTACTTTCAAAATCTATTCCTGGCCCCTTAACTATCAAAATGTATTTTTACACTTTCATGGTATTGTGACCTCAGTATTATAGAATCTATTATTTATTTACTCTCGAAGCGGAACGGAGAATCACTGAACCGAATCTAAATCCCAGCTTAGCCTGTTGCGTTCACAGTCGCAAAAATTCTCTTGGTAAAGATATGTGTAGGGATACAAAAGGTGATTATCTCCCTTTGGCGGCGATAAGTCACATGGGTCACGGTGACGACCGCTTAATGACGTCACATTATACGGTGACGAGAGTGGTGATTCATTTTGTTTGTTCACAAGCAGCCAAAGCGAGCGGCTGCTTTTTCTTAGCCTGTGTCAAACGGCCAGGCTGAGTCTAAATCTCTCCACTGGCAGCTTACAAGCATATGGCATCTTTTGACTTTGATATTATATCTACTCCAGATATAAAAAGATACTCCGTCTCGCAGTCCTCAATTTGGGAAAACCCTAGACTCACCGTTTCCCCTTCGTAGAATATGTCCGAGCCTGGGACATAGTAGATGAATCCGACCCGTTTGAATCTGGTATCCTAAACATGGCTTCTCCAGAAACAGAAGAATTTCCATATTATATGTAAAACCATTCCTTGTTTCTCCTTACATTCTGCTTTGCCGTGTATATTTTTCTTTACATGGAATACGTGTGTATATATATATATATATATATATATATATATATATATATATATATATATATGTAAAAATATATGGATATAAATCCGACAGTATGAAGAAAAATATATACGGAAAAAACAAACAAAAATCCTTATATACAATTATGCTGTTTTAATGTTAATATGTCAACGTCGAACATTTCGGTCTAATAAACCATCTTCAGGACATATTCATAAATTATAACATTATCAATTCAACATGACAAAGACGATGTACATAAGAACAAGACTTATCCAAACAGATAACTGAAAGTTTTATAAGATCAGCGCTCCGTTTAAAACATGGTCACGTTGTCGTCACGTGGGCGACGCTGATACGAATTATTTACATTACTTTATTTAAATTGTTCGGACTGTTCTCCTCATCTTTATTGGCATATTCACGGCCGTTGTGCACTTCGGCCTTTTTCAGGTGATTGGAATTTCGAACTGAACCCTTTATTTTCCGCAAAGTGCATCAGTCCGCGCAACTGAGAGGTACGCTAGTTTTTCTATTTGCTAGAGCTTGTGTTTTCTGCCACTTCAGTGTGAAATCCATTCAAAATGTCAGATGAAAATGTTCCTGATTATTGTCAAGATGAATTTCTGCAGCTGAAAACAGATTCGGTAGCAAAAGATATGCCCAATGAGAAATCAGTCATAGAATTTTGGCCCTTAATGTGCGATTTCTACCCAAAAGTGTCAGAAAATTCAATCTTCCATTTGTAGCAACATGTCTCTGTGAGTCAGGCTTTTCAACTGTGTTGCAAATTAAACAGGAAACAACGTCGTAGATTGCAGGTTAAAAATGACCTAGGTCGTGCTCTTTCAAGCACTTCTTCCAGAATTGACAAAGAATCACAGGTTTCTCATGGACTGCAATATTCATCTGAATAAAATGAATTACAAATTTACAACGGCCTGGCATTTAACTGACATTTTTATTTATTGAACGTTGGTATTCTATTTTTGCGTATTAAATTACAATTCCTTGTCATTTTAACTTTTCTTTATTGAAGTATGCTTCATTTTAGTCTATTAAATAATTAATTATCAATATAAAAAAAAAAAACTTTTATTCAAATTTTAACATCCATTTTCAATTGCTTTTAAATGTGGAAAACTTAACTATAAAAAAATCTATGCAATGGTAAATATATTAATATGGAAGAAAATAAAGGATTTTCAATATTATATGAATATTATTTGGAATGCACATTTTCAGGCATACAATTTGGAAATGTAGGAATGACATTCAGACATATGGTAAAAGGGATCATGAGGTAAAAAAGGTCTGAAAATCACTGAGATAGATAGATAGATAGATAGATAGATAGATAGATAGATAGATAGATAGATATGAAAAGACTGGGATGGATATGAACAAATTGAGGCAGGTAGATCGAGAGAAGTAAACAGTAACAGATAGATAGATAGATAGGTAGATAGATAGATAGATAGATAGATAGATAGATAGATAGGAAACAAAATCCTTGAGACGGTTATCAATATTGGTTCACCGATTGAAATAATGGTAGGTACTTACCAGGCTCGACGTTGCTTAACTTTGGTGATCGTACGAGAAACGGTGTTTCAATGTGATGTTGTGGTTTCTGTAGCAAATATTACATATAATTTTTACACGCCTAATCAACTTTGAATTGAGAGTTATCCTTCTCGAGAGAGCCTAGTCCCCCCTGATATTAACCCTAGCGAGCTTTTTTTCCCTGGTGCCTCGATTACATGAAGTTAAGCGGTCCACTAGATGAGCATCTAGGTCCCAATCGTTTATGTTGAAATAGTTAAATGCAACCGCCACTTCTACTCCAACAGTTTCTTTTCCCACACTTCCCAGCCGTGAAACTCCCTTCCCTTTACTTTCTTCCCTGATAACTACAATCCTCAAAAATTTAAATGCAATGTCAATCGCCATCTTCTGCCTTCTTGAACCCCGTTCATCTTTTGTCCTCCTTTCCTCAATCCTTTTTTTACTCAGTCTTCTCTCTCACTTACATTCCCTGTGACCTCCTGCGTATTAATGGCGTTACCGCCTTGCTTGGAGTGAAATGATTAAAAACATAGATGGAGGCTGAGTGCAGAGATGAATTCATACAATTCCAAGAAATGCATTCATGCTTTTTGCGAAAGTGAACGCAACTACCTCGGCCATATTTTGAACGGGGAACGTCCACGTCACTTTCTACACTGATAACCACAACGCAACGCGCACCTCCAAGATATATATATATTAATATATAGGGTGCGGCAGAAATAGCTCTCACATATTTTCTTCTGTGTACCATGTCCTTTCAGAGCGTGGGTCATCATGGCTTTCAGAACACAAGTAGGCAGAAAGATGTCAAAGAATCACAAAACGAACAACGATAAATAAGATCAAAAGGAAAAAGGAAAATGAAGAAAAGACAAATAAAGTTACTGGTATATACAGTACCTATGAATACTAATGAGTATGTCCTAATCCTCACAAATACGTTGGACACTATTGCAAGTGGGCGTTAATATGCTCTCTAAGTAGATCACCGCTAGCAGTGGTTTACCTGCTTCACACGGCTGGCGAGTATTGTATTTTGTTGATGTTATAAAGATTACCATGTCATTTCCAACCACTCTTTCGGTTATTCCTTTTTCAGTAAACCTTTCTAGGTTACAACACTATCTATCTTTCTCATTCTGTTCATCCATCTATATATCTGTCTATCTATCCTCATTCTGTTTAACAATCTATCTATTCTCATTCTATTTATCTATCTTTCTATCTATCTCATTCTGTTCATCTATCTATCTATTCTCATTCTATTTATCTATCTATTTATTCTCATTCTTTTCATCTATCTATCTATCTCATTCTGTTCATCCATCTATATATCTGTCTATCTATCCTCATTCTGTTTATCTCTCTATCTATTCTCAGTCTATTCATTTATCTATCTACCTATCTATCTATCTCATTCTGTTCATCTATCTATTCTCATTCTATTTATCTATCTATTCTCATTCTATTTATCTATCTCATTCTGTTCGTCTATCTATCTACTCTCATTCCGTTTATCGATCTATCTATTCTCATTCTATTCATCTATCTTTCTATCTATTCTCATTCTGTTCATCTATCTATTCTCATTCTTTTCATCTATCTATCTATTCTCATTCTGTTCATCTATCTATTTATTTCATACCATTTCATTCCCAAACCCCGTTTTGGTTATTCCTCATTCAGAAACCTTTTATAGGTTACGACAGTTATAAGCGTTGAAAATGAGTTACTTCCCTTAGATGTCCTGTTGAAAAATGTTGTTTATACAGACATTTTAGAGCGGTAATAGACCCTCTATGTCAACTCAACAAATTCCCTGTTCATAGAACGGGTATTCAACTTCTTCTTTATGTGCCGTGTTCTATCAGTACGTAGGCGATAATGGCTCTCCACAATTTCTTGTTCTTCGTAGCTCTTAATAAAATTTGTCTTTTTGTTATCATTCCTAATCCTTGTTCCGTCATCCATTTACTCAAGCTCACCAAGTAGGTTATGCCTTATTTTCCTCCGCCCGTCTTGCCTTTAATCTGTCCTGTAAGCATTATATTTTCCAAGCCTTCTTTCCTCATTATGTGCCTAGAAATTTCAACCTTCTCTTCCTGATATTAAGTATAAGTTTCCTTTTTTCACATTTTCTCTATAACTTTGTCGTTGCTCATATTTTGGCCAACGGTATCCTCAGCATCCTTCTGTAGAACCATATCTATGTCTCTTCTTCATCTGTGCGATGAGTGTGCATCATTCACTGCCATATAGGATGACTGATATTAAGTAACAGTTCAGTACTCTTTTCTTTGTTTCTAACAAAATTATCTCTTAATACTTTGCTTAGCTTTTGAAAGGCATCTTTTGCTATACCAACGCGTCCTCGGATTTATGTAACTTAAGTATAAGTTTTCTTTTTGTTCTCATTTTCTCTAAAACTTCGTCGTTGCTCACATGTTTGGTCTATGGTATCCTCATCATCCTACTGTAGAACCACATTTCTGTTGCTTCAAGTCTCTTCTTCATTTGCGAGGAGATTGTCCAGCATTACGCCTCCCAGAAATACCTATTAATGCCTTATGTGGAAAATATTTCTGGGAGGTATATGCCGGAGAATTTCTGGAAGGTATATCATGGACGTATATGTCAGGGTTATTTCTGTCACACCCTGTATAATATTCTGTTTACTGACAGACGTACTGTTACTGACAAATACAGCAACCTCGTCTGGAATTCGAACACGACACGCCAGTCCCACTGACGACAATTACAGCTACGCTGCGCCCATGTGCATGATTCTAATCTTGCATCAGTTGGTATTTCAAAGTGGTCACCCATTTAATTACTGACCAGGCTTGATGTTGTTTAACTTCGGTGATCGGACAAGAACAGATGTATTCAATGAAAGCTTTTTCTTATGCAGCAGTCACTTAAAATTCTATGAATAAAACTGCAGTGGACCCAGGCTTCAAATTAAATCCCATTTATCGCCACCCCTTCATTTGTTTGTTTGTTTCTTTATTCATATTTATATCTCCTCCCCACTTTCTCTCTCCCATCGACTAGCTTATTTCTCTCTCTCCTATTTTCTTTTTCACTTTTTCCTATTTCCTCCGTCCTTTACTACCCGCCTTTCTTCTTCTTCTTCTTCTTCTTCTTCTCTCTCTCTCTCTCTCTCTCTCTCTCTCTCTCTCTCTCTCTCTCTCTCAGACACACACACACACACACAAACAAAACCTCTCTTTTCTTCTGGTCTTTTTCCTTAATTTTTTTATTTTCTCTTTCTCTCCGCACATCTTTATTCATTTCTTTTTGGGGTTCTTTATTTGCCGTCTTTACAATTTGTCTCTACTTCTCTGTCTCTCCCTTTTTTTTTATTCTGTCTCACTTTCTCCTTTATCCGGCTTTCTCTTTCTTTCTTTCTTTCTTCATTTTTATTTCCTTCTTTTATTTATTCTCAATCTAGTTCCTACTCTTTCTTTCTTTCTTTCTTTCTTTCTTTCTTTCTCCATTTATTTATTTATTTATTTATTTATTTATTATTTCTTCCTCGTCTCTGTGCCTCTCTCTATCCTACTTTCTTTTCGCATTCTAATTTATTTTTTTGCTTTATTTGTCGTCTTTTTCATGTCCCTTTATTTTTATTTCTCTTTCTCTCCCCCTCTCTTCAATTCTTCTATCTCTCTTCCACATCTCTTGGATTATTCCTTCTCACTTTCGTTTTCTTTCTCGCTACACCTTCTTTTCTTTTACTTTATAATCTGTCTTCTCCATTTATTTACAGTTCTCTCTCTCTCTCTATATATATATATATATATATATATATATATATATATATATATGTGCGCGCGCCAGTCTATTCCTATCTATCTATCTATCTCATCTTTGCACCTTGTCCACTATCTGCTTTTCTCTTCACTTTTTTCATATACTTATTTTCTTTTTTGTCTTTTCATCTCTCTCTCTCTCTCTCTCTCTGACTCTCTCTTTCTCCCTCTCTTATTCGATCTTCCTCTAACTGCACCACTCCTGCTTTCATTCATTCCGCTTTTTCATTTCTTTTATCATTTGTCATTTTCTATCTAGTTTTATTTTTTCTTTCTTTCTTTCTTTCTTTCTTTCTTTTCTCTTCTTCTTCTTCTCTCTTTTTTTTCATGGCATTTTCACTTCCTTGATTTACTGTCCTCTTTTCCATATCTATCTATCTATCTATCTATCTATCTATCTATCTATCTATCTCTATTTCCCCCACTTCTATTATTATCCCCCTTCTATTATCTTCTTTTGCTCTCTCTCTCTCTCTCTCTCTCTCTTTCTCCCTCCTCTCATTTAATTTCATCAGCTTTCATTTCCAACCCACACCGCACTCATCTGAAGTCAACCTTGCAAATGGCGTTTCCGCGGCTTTTTATTGTCCGTCTTTTCCATACGCCCAAACACTCGCCTCGGCGATGAATGGAAAGCATCGGGTACTATTTGTAATCGCCTTGTTCGGGGACAAGCAAAGATAAAGGGAGATAAGTGACCTTTGCGTTGACCCGGCCATTGTGAAAGCTTTTCAGGTTGTTTTAATGAATCAATGCAGCCGGTGCATTGCATGGATACAATACAACGGTTACTAATCTATACAACAGGTGTCTCCTGGCAGTTAACAACGGATTTAGGCGTGACCCGACCGGGATGGTGCCTTTCATACGACACCTCCCTTGAATACAGATCAGCAGTCCCTGCTTTTGGAGGCACTGTAGCGTTGGCTTTTCTTGGCGTGTCTTTATGTGGTATGAGGATGTCGGAGGCCTTCAGTGAATAATATATACTTGTCCAGAAAGATAGGTAAAGACTGTGATAGATAGATAGATAGATAGATAGATAGATAGATAGATAGATAGATAGATAGATATGAACTAATATTGATATGGATACATAGAAAAAAAAGATATGAACAGAATGAAATAGAAATGATTGAACAGAGAACAAGAGAGAAAATAAATCAACGAAAATATGGGTAGACTGGAAGGAATTGTACGTAAATTGAAGTATATATATATATATATATATATATAGAGAGAGAGAGAGAGAGAGAGAGAGAGAGATAGATAGATAGATAGATAGATAGATAGATAGATAGATAGATAGATAGATAGAATTATGTAAGATATGTATCCTCTTCTCCTCTCTCCAGCTATGGGTAAATAACAGGATGGCAGCTGGTCTAGGAGAAGGACAACCCTGAATTCAAAACCTTCGGCTCTTCTGCACAAAACCTTCACCACTGTAATCAAATCTCATGTGCTGGTGTCGGGCTTTCGGTTCCTAAGAACTGAGCTGCTTGACCCTAATACGTCAAATTAGACGGGAGAGCCAAATAAATACGTATATATATATATATATATATATATATATATATATATTTAAGTGTTGACTTCTATGTTCACTTTTATATTTATTCAATATATATATATAGATGTATGTATTCAATATATATATATATATATATATATATATATATAATACATACATCTAGTAACAAAGCATTTTGCAAATGGGGACAGTGAGTTCAGGATTACATACTGTGTGTTGTCTTGCGACCAGGTATTTTGACAAACATGTCTCCTCTTTGGCATGTCTGCATTGTGCACAATGACCAACCACTCTTGATTACCTACTTTTCCTACACTAGACATAGTTGTTACGTCCAACTATCTTAAAACTTTTAGACATTCCCACAATGTTTTCAAAAGCATTTAGTACACGTACGCATATCAAAAATAAGTACAATTAATTCTATCATATATATATATACAACTTAGTATAAATATAATATAAATAAGAATACTGAACGCTCCAAAAGAGTGGATTGAACAATTAAAATATTTCCTCTACAAAACTCTTGAGTCGAGGTGCTGATCATAACCACAATCAGTTAAGTAATAAATTTCATTTGTATTAATCCTATAACATATATATAATGATACAATATGGTAATCCGGATGGAATTTCCAAGAGGATATAGATCCAGGGAGAGCTCTATGTCAAAAGACATACCTATGGGATTTTAAGTGTTTGATATTCCTACTTTGTCATACATTTTATTTTTGTTAATATTCAAAAACTTATATGACGTTATATCATTCACATTTATCGATACTTCAAATATACAAATCAACCATTCGCCCTTGCATGGAGTATTGCTGCCATATATGGTCTGGGGCACCTTCTGTTTACCTCAGAGTTCTTGACAAGATCCAGAGACGGATATGATCTGGCGTCTCGTCTCGAATCACTCTCTCACAGACGCGCCGTCGCCTCTCTCTGTCTTTTCTACAAATACTTTCATGGTAATTGCTCCGATGAGCTGCTTTCACTGGTTCCCAGACTCCATGAATTCAAGCGCCCTACGAGGCTGGCATCCCGCTCCCACCCTTACACTGTAGAAACTTTTAAATGTAGCCGTCTCTTCTACTCCAATAGCTTCATGCGTCGCACCTCTCGCCCGTGGAACACCCTTCCCAATTACTGTTTCCCTGAGAGCTATAATCTCCAACTATTCAAATGTAATGTCAATCGGCAGTTCCAGTTACCTTGATCTATCCACTATCCCTCTCTTCATCCTTTTCTTCTATCACTCCTATCTGCTCTTGCTCCAAATCTTCTGCAACCCCCTGCATCCTAGTGGCTTCACGCCTTGCTCCGGGCGTAATGCTTAATAATATATATATATATATATATATATATATATATATATATATATATATATATATATATATATATATATATATATATATATATATATATATAGGGTACGATGTATAAATTATTATCTAAATTACGCAAAATGAAAATAGCACTGACAACTCATTTTAACCGATATATTTACCAAAATTACACAAAGATATATTAAAATAATATAGAGTAAATTTATGCAAAAAAATAGCTATTTGGTTTAAACCACAGCATCCAAACGACTTCGAAATCCCTTGCAAATGGACGGTCTCTTGTTTAAGTTGGTAAATGCTGCCATAATCCTTGCCTTCAGTTCATCTTTAGTGTTACAAAGAATTTTGTTGCTCTTTTGCTCAAATGCACCCCCACACATATTAATCAAGAGGGTTGCAGGCTTGGGAGTTAGGTGACCCAATGTAAGAGGTGATTTGGTCGCATGACTGGGTTCTCTTTTTTATGTGCCATGGGGCAGAGTTCTTTTGCCAGACAAAGGGTCTTCCAGTATCCCCCCTCTTGACCCAGAGCTGCACTACATCGTCAAGGCACTTGATGTAGGACTACGTGTTGAGTCTGATAGCCTGTGGAAAGAGAAATGGTAGCATAATATAGTGCTCACCATGGTACTGACAAGATATAGCATCCAACTCTTTTCGAATCCTCTGCACTGTCTGCAGATTAACACCCAAACACTCCAGAATGTTTGTATTGGAGCCTCCTGACCGAATGCTAAGCAGTACAGCATACCGTTTCCAAATTTCTGGCGGTGTGAATTGCGTCATGGTACTCTTTTTCTCACAGACGGTGTCCAAATAACCCTAATATACCGTGCATTCGACAAAATCAGAAACAAACAATGCGCATGCGCGAAATTAAAAATATCAATTTGCGAAAATTTACCCATCGCACCCTCTGTGTGTGCGAGTGTGTGTGTAATTTTAAAAAATGTTATTAAACGCTTGTTATTATGGTGAAGGTATGCGTAGCCGGTGGTTCGCTTTTGTAATACAACATTTTTAATGCACGGATGTTAATTGAACACTTTTATGGTGAAGAATTAATGGTCTAATAAAGTTTAAAGAAAAGAGCATTCAGTGCTTTTATTTGAAATGTTCATAACAAAGACCATTACAAAATTCGAAGCAGATAAACATATTCTCTCTATCTCCATCACCTCTCTCTCTCTCTCTCTCTCTCTCTCTCTCTCTCTCTCTCTATTCAAGTGAGAAACTAAACGGATACGTTAATTGATTTTTACATAACATTTAGTTTTTTTATCATAAAAGTATCGAATTATGTGTGCACAAGGGAAGGGGGCGAAAGGTAAATATATAAAAGAGATTTAAATTTTATTCCTCCTTAAATCTTTTGTACTTTAAAGTGTGAAAATTCTATTTAGTATTATTTTCTTTTTGGAGAGTGACGGATATTATATGTAAGTAGATAATACTACAGTACATATTCGTCACTCTTATTCAACCCCGCTATAGACTGAGTTCGTGTCGGAATTAGAAATTTAACTGAGACAACTACAAAAAAAAACGTTGAAAAACTAATACTGAATTTATCCATTTCAATGTTTCAATCAGACGAAAGGCACGAGTCAGTGATCAGGGGAAGGTGGAAAGCATTATTCTTAAAGGGAAGAGGTTTTATACAAATTAAACCCGGATATTAACCTTATGACATTAAATTGAGGTTATGTGAATAATGAAATATTAATTTTAAAAATAAGAAAGAACAAAAGGGGGGGGGTAAAAAACTTTGAATTATATAGATAAAGTCAGGTTTAAAAATACAAAATCATACTTAAAAATACTCTTCCAAAGACAAGTTATATCTAAAAATAAGATATATCAAAATTAAAAATAAGTCATATTTAGATTATTTATATTACAATTAAGTAAAATTATATTTAAAATGTTTATATTTAATATAAAATCAATAGGTTATATTAAAGAAAAAATATTTAGAAATAAAAATATAAGATAAAATAAATTATACATTTAGAAATAAAAATGAAATAAATAAATTTTTTAACTTTAAAGATAAGTTAAATCAAAAAAGGTATATATAAAAATACAAAGTTAAATGAAAAAAACAACCATAAAATATATAGATAAAGAGGTGCAATTGATAAAAGAAAAGAGAGTTCTTAGAAGAGGAAGCAATTATAAGATATTATTAATATAGTGTAAAAATGGAAATATAGAATTTAGAATTAGTTATACATTTGACATTTGAAGACTTAGAGGAATATAGTAGCTAATAAAGTAAAATCTATATTATGGAAATTTGGAATTGATATATATATATATATATATATATATATATATATATATATATATATATATGATTTAAATTTCACGATGTAAATGTTAGTGGAGGTAACTAAGTTTTTAAAAATCCATATGTTTTAAAAAAACAAAATAAACTATTGGAAACATTTTAAGACATTTCAGTTTCATTTTCAGATAAACACAACAATTTTGTCTTAGAAAGAAAAAAACAACGTCCTTGTGATGACATTGTGTTAATGTTGAAAGAACTCGATATAAATGAATATGTATCAACATGGTAATTATCTCTTTTACTTTAATAAGGATACTAAGAAGCTTATCCGTGAATATGAGAGGATATTATTGAAAATAATTATCAAACTTGTCTAAAGTATTGAATGAAACATGTTTTTATATATATATATATATATATATATATATATATATATATATATGAGAGTGTGTGTGTATGTGTGTGTAGACAGAGAGAGAAAAAAGAGAGAGAGATGAATTGGGATCAAATACGGATTGGAATTCCGAGAGAATGAAAGGATAAGGATAGGGAACTTTTATAGATGTACTGATATTATTTACATTATTCGGACTGTTATCCTCATCCTCATTGCCATATTCAAAACGCTTCGGCCGTTGTACGTTCCGGTCTTCTTCAGGTGTTTCGTCCACCGGGGTAGACTGTTTTAGTTCCACGTGCCGTGCCTCTTCCGGTCTCAGTAATTTCCCTTTAACTCAACTCCAAGTTTGGTTCACCACTGCTGTGGCCTGGAATTGAACTCACAACTCTTTCGGTCTATTCACTGGGTCTTTATCCACTGGGCCATGTGTCATCAGAGAAGGAAATATGGAAGAGAAAAAGAAAATGAAAGGAAATTCAATAAACAAATAAAAAATAGCAGAATTTTCTTTCTTTTTCTTTTTCTTCTCCATATTACATTCCCTGACAAAACTTTGCTAAAAGCGAAACATGTTAATTAGACAAAACATTTTCTAGTAGTTCCTTATTCTATCACACACACACACACACACATATATATATATATATATATATATATATATAGATAGATAGATAGATAGATAGATAACTAGACTCGTTTCGAAAAACTCTCGAATTTTTGATTTGCTAATCAAATCAATCTCGAGGGAAAAAAAGGTTTTAAAAAAAGAAAGAGCTACAAACATGAACTTCTGCCGACAAAAAAAATCGCACAGATGCAGGTCTGAAGCCCAAAGAAAAAACCCGATACGAGTAAACAATTAACTAACAAAAGAGCTCAATACAACCGTAGAGCAGACCGAGATACACCTAGTGAGCCAGACAAACCTACCTAGGTTTCACCTAAACGGATCGTCAGGGAAAGTTTGGCCAAACTTTCCCTGACGATCCGTTTAGGTGAAACCTAAACAAAATATCTGGTTCTAGGTATATATATATATATATATATATATATATATATATATATATATATATATATATATATATATATATATATATATATATATATAAAAAAAAAATCAACATAGTAAGTCTAAATTATTTAACCGAACCTGTTTGAAAGAAAATATGCTCCCTAAATACACACACACACATATATATATATATATATATATATATATTTGCATTTATTTTGTTTAAATGTTATTTTTCATGGATACTCATATTCGAAACAGTATTTTATCAAACTTCATCTACTTGTCTGAATATTCGAGACACCTTGTCAGGATTCGAAACTGCATCCCCTAGGGCCTATGGTGAATCGTCATGAAATTGGACGTACCTAACCGCTCGGCTACCAATGCCCCAATAGTGCTTTTGAACACACAATCTCTGACGATTCATGAAACATCCATATCTGGTCTGTTTCGTATCCTTACAAAGGCAATTTAATTTTAGAAAATGGATTAAATCCGACATTTTTGTATTTTTTTAATTTTAATTTATTTTATTTAAATATTAGGCACTGACCAGGCACAACGTTACCAAACTTCGGTAATCGTACGGGAACCTGTGTTTCAACGTGATATAGCCGTAAGCTATATATATATATATATATATATATATATATATATATGTGTGTGTGTGTGTGTGTGTGTGTGTATGTATGTCTATATATATATAGATTATTTATTGTTATAATATATATATATATATATACATATATTTGTATATATATATATAGATTATATAGATTATTTATTGTTATAATAAATATATATATATATATATATATATATATATATATATATAGATAGATTATATAGATTATTTATTGTTATATATATATATATATATATATATATATATATATATATTATTGCGTTGGGTGAAGAAAATTTGTTGATTATTTAACTATGTTTGAACTACAGTAATATCTCGAAATAATGTCTCTACTTTTAAGAAATAGTTAATTTAAGATGTCACTCGTGGAACACAGCGAAATGATTTTATCTGTAGCTCTCTTAATTTTTTTTACATAAAGTTAAATATAATTGGCAAAGTTTAACATAGAGCCAGAAAAAAACGTTTTGTCAAAATGACGTTTTTCTAAAGACACCGCTATTACTTTATGGTCTCTCCTCAAAAATTTTATTATTTTGAACAGACCGAACGATAAGAACTAATTTTAATAATCTTATAAATAATTTATCGTTATTGTTCACAAATTAAATTCTATCCTCTCGTAAAAATATTCTTACTGTTGTCATATCTTTCTTTCATAATCTTGTAAATAAATAGTTGACTAAATAACTAAAGCCATTTATCCCGGTGGATGTAATAAGTTTTCAATTCGAAATTCCAATCTCCCAAAGAAGACCGGAGCGTACAACGGCCGAAGCGTTGTGAACATGACAAAAACGATGAGAACAACAGTCCAAACAATGTAAATGTTGTAAACTAAATAAATAGTTTAACATTTTTGTTGTCACGTCTTGAGAATAATGTATAAATGCACTTTCATATGTTTTATGAAAATGCTAAGAATAGCTTCTTAATAAAATAATTAATTATCAATGTATTGTACAGTCACGGGGGGGGTCAAGAGGAAAATTTCCTTTTGACACATGGTCTTTTTTTTTGTTTTTTTGTGATTTTGTTTCGATTTTTTTTTTTTTTTTTGCCTGGTTCTTAGTTAGACTTGATAACAAAATTATTTAGTTTTAACCTGTTCATTGCACGTATAATTTTAACGTTGTCGCATCTATCTTGGTGTTTTCACGTATAAACTTGAAAAGAAAATAAAACAAAACGTCTTCACTATGTGTTTAAAACAACATTATTTTATACAAAGCAATTAATATCTATTATACAACAGAATATCTAACAAATATAATGTGTGAGTACGCATTGATGTAATAGGAAAAAAGATTGATGATCCAAAGTTCTTTAACATTTAAAATGGAAATTAATATGGAAAGCTAGAATATGTAGGTCATAAAATGACCCATGTTCTTTGTGCATACATGAGAAACTATTTATTACTAAGTTTATAAAAAATAAAAATTTACTGAATCAAAGAAATGAAATAGCTATTATTTGCGGACATTGTCAAAAACTTTCCTTAAATAATGTTTAAAAATAAAATAAAATAAAAAATAAAAAATGGGAGATGGTAATATACATACTTATGAAAGATTTCCTACGAATATGGTTGTTAGGGGAACGAAAAAGGTGGTAATCTGTTCGCGCAAGGTGTAAGGTGGGTGGCACAGTATCTCCCAAACAAGTCACTGTATGGTATCCCTGATTACCCGCGTCACATGAGACCTGACATTGCCTGGTTCTTAGTTAGACTTGATAACAAAATTATTTAGTTTTAACCTGTTCATTGCACGTATAATTTTAACGTTGTCGCATCTATCTTGGTGTTTTCACGTATAAACTTGAAAAGAAAATAAAACAAAACGTCTTCACTATGTGTTTAAAACAACATTATTTTATACAAAGCAACTAATATCTATTATACAACAGAATATCTAACAAATATAATGTGTGAGTACGCATTGATGTAATAGGAAAAAAATTAGATTGACGATCCAAAGTTTTTTAATATTTTTTGTTTTTAAAAAAAAAAGTGCTCGATTCAAAAGTAGAGCTTTAAATTATGAAACTGTCCTCTGAGGTTAGGGTTTAATATTGAAATTAAACTTTGGCACTTGAGTTTCAGTTTGGACTCAAACTCATTTCTGTGTCGCGATGGAATCATATTTTTTTTAAATAATTATAATATATATATATATATATATATATATATATATATATATATATATATAAATTATAACAAAAAGAAAAGCACAGTAAAATATATAATCCGGTGTTCTTATTCATATTTTTATATTTACAAAACAGTGCTCAATGTAAATTTACAGAGCAAAAATATTAACTTTAAAATAGATAAAATTAGAAAGATATTACACAAAGAATTTCAATGCCTCAACTTAAAAATTACGGTAAGCACTAAATTAAAAAAGTTAACTTCCTTGATATAACATTAGATTTAATGACAAATGTATACATGCCTTGTCAAAAACCCAATACTAATCCTTTATATATACACCCTAAATCTAACCATCTTCCATCTGTAATTAATATATGCGTTTATCTATAGAAAAAAGAATAAGTACAAATTCAGCGAATGAGAAAATTTTCTATGAACATATTAATTTCTATAATAAAGTTCTAAAAGCTAGTGGCTACAAAAGCCCAAAACTAACTTATATAGAAAAGGAAAATGGAAAACATAGTAAAAACAGAAGTAAAAAAATAATTTGGTATACACCCCCATACAACAAAATGGTACAGAATAAATTAGGACAAAAATTCCTTGCATTAATCGTGAAGCACTTTCCTTAAAGATAGTAAACTTATTACTATTTTCAATAAAAATACACTAAAATTAAGTTATAGCTGTACTGAAAACTTAGAAAATATTATTGCGAAACATAATGCTAATATCTTGAATAAACACTTAGACCAAAATCAAAGAAATTTAAACAATATAAAAATAAAAAGAGATGAATATCAACAAAAATTATATTACTGTAGAAATTCTCATAACTGTCCTCTACAAAATAAATATCACACGGAATCATTAGTATACCAATGGAATATCTTATCTATTGAGAATCCCGAAAACATAAAAATCTATATAGGTTGCACAAGCCATGAGTTCAAAAAGAGGTTCAAACAACATCAAACTTCATTTAGGATAAATAAATACCGAAATCAGACGTCCCTATCGAAATATTTCTGGCACTTAAAGGAAACCAATAAAACACCTACAGTAAAATGGAAATTAATAAAGAAAGCTAGAACATGTAGGTCATAAAATGACCCATGTCCTTTGTGCATACATGAGAAACTATATATTACTAAGTTATAAAAAATAAAAATTTACTGAATCAAAGAAATGAAATAGCTATTCTTTGCGGACATTGTCAAAAATTTTCCTTAAATAATATTTAAAAATAAAATAAAATAAAAAATAAAAAAATGGGAGATGCATGCTTATGAAAGATTTCCTACGAATATGGTTGTTAGGGGAACGAAAAAGGTGGTAATCTGTTCGCGCAAGGTGTAAGGTGGATGGCACAGTATCTCCCAAACAAGTCACCGTATGGTATCCCTGATCACCCGCGTCACATGAGACCTGGCATTGTCATGGAGGAACAATACACCATTGCGTTTAACCAAAGATGACTCCTTATGCTTCTATACGAAGTATGAACTTATATGGGAAACATTTGATTTCTTGACTAAAATAACCTTGCCGCTGAGAATACTTGAAAAAATAATATGCCTGCTGTACTACATAAACTTTCAGCTGAGAGCGAAAAGAGAAATGTAATTGTGCTGACACTTGTAATTGGTACTAAAGAGTAAGTATGCATGAATTATCATATCACCAAAACAAATAGTGATTTTCCAAGCGTAGCTCAGATGTGGCACAAGGCCGAAAGTAAGGAGCACCAAGTCAGGATCGAACTCACTAATCAGTTGTAATTGTTTTAGCAAGACAAACTTGCTAATCATTACACCACCTAAAGGTGCCCAGTGATTTTCCAAGCGTAGCTTAGATGTGGCACAAGGCCGAAATAAGGGGCAACCAGTGAGGATCGAATTCACTACTCAGTCGTAATTGTTTTAGTGGGACAAGCTTGCTAGCCATTACACCATGTCGATGTGCCCAAATGATTTTCTAAGCTCTACTTAGATGTGGCACAAGGCTGAAAATATGGAGCACCCATTGAGTATCGAACTACTACTCAGTCGTAATTGTTCTAGCGAGGCAAGCTTGCTAATCATTACACCACCTCAAGGTGCCCAAATATAGAGATTTTCCAAGCGTAGCTAAGATGTGGCACAAGGCCGATAGTATGGGGCACCCAGTGAGGATCGAACTCACTACTCAGTCGTAAATGTTCTAGCAAAACAAGCTTGCTAACCATTGCATCACCTCGAGGTTGGCAATCGCCAAAACAAATATCCACATAAACTTTGCTTGCCCAAGAAGATGTCGCCATTTTGTGGAAGAATAACGCGTCATCGTAAAACAAGTTATCCCGTTCGTGACAACAAGGAGTTTTATGATTGGGTTTGAAGATTTCCTTCAAAGAGCTATGGAATTCTTGCGCTTCTTCTTCTTTTATGTGCCGCGTCCCTTCAGGACGTAGGCGATCATGGTCCTCCACATCTTCCTGTCCCTTGTAGCTCTTAATATGTTTTATCTTTTTGCTATTTCTCTCAAACACTGTTCTGCCATCCATTTGCTCAAGTATTTGTTAGGCGCTTCTTTCCTCTGTCCATCTTTCCTTCAATCTGCCCTGTGAGTTTCAGACTTTCCAAGATCTCCTTCCTCATTACGTGCCCCAGAAATTTCAACTCTATCTTCCTTTTTATTTTTATTCTCTCCAAAACCTCGTCGTGGCTCAAATGTTCGGCCCAAGGTAACCCCAGATATTTCTGTAGAACCACATTTCTGTTGCTTCAAGTCACTGCTTCATCTTTGAGGAGATTGAATGCGCCATTATAAACAATACATCTCAAAAGATATTTGAATAAAGTTATGGAACTAACAACCAGATTAAACTAAGGACCAAATGTTTAGATTAACCCTACGTCGTTTTGCCGTTTTAATGATTACCATTTATTTTGCTCGTAACTGAGAAAGACAAGGAGAGAAGAGAGAAGAGAGAAGAGAAGAGAGGAGAGAGAGAGAGAGAGAGAGAGAAGCAGACGTCTGTATTTTCCTCAACGGCTGGAATTCTTTTATTGTTTTCATTGTATAAAAGAGTTCCATTGACAAGAACAAAAATAAACCTAAAGGCGATTTTCAAAAAAAAAAAAAAAATGAAAGGTAAATCGATATTCTCAAAATGGAAGCTTTGCAATGTTTCCAACTGCTCACATTACTAAACTGGCGGAAGCTTGTCCTTTTAATGCAGACGAGAATATAAGAAAAATAACGATCATTCTTTATAAATATACCGGATATCCGTTTTTGCATTTTTTTTTTTTTTTTTTTTTTTGCACAGAATCAGTTTTTTCTTTTCGTTTTTACGTTCTTTATTTACGGATATTACTTTTTAATCTTATCCAAATATATCCAGTTTTTACTGTTTCATAAAAGGAAGAACGAAAAAGAGAAGCCGTTGTATTTGCTGAATGCTTTTGACGGTATCGTTTCGTTAGGTTTTTGTTCCTGAAATGAATGCAAGTATATTTCAGGTGGTCTGATAGAAAATAGTGTCTTGTAAATCATAAATGTCCCTTTGTAAATCATACTGAAGGAACTAAATCCGATGTTTGTTAAATAAAAAAATAAATTCTTTTATGACATCCTGTCTCTAAGAATGCTATCGATCATAAAAGAATTTTTTTTGTACAAAACAAATGCTATCATTCAAATATCTTTAGCGTTTCAAAAATCTATAATGAGACGAACTTGATCAGTTTCGTTGATTTTTCGATCGTAGTTTATTATTGAACTGTGAATTTGTTATTTTTTATATCATAGAAGATCGTTGCTGATAGAATGATTTCAGTGTCAGTTTAAAGGAGCAATTATTAATTGATGTCCATATGGACTCGGGTGGCCCATGTAACCTTATTAGGGTCCACACAAAAAAAGATGGAAGAAGCATAATATCTGAAAAACAAATGACACTGCTAAAAAAGTATCCACTACCCTGGGGAAAAGAAAAGCTCTACCTTCTTGTTTTTCCATCAACATCATCCTCATCATCAACATCATCTTCTTCTTTTTCTTCTTATGTGTCGTGTCCATTTAGGGTGAAGGTGTCCATGCCCCTTCTACATCCTCCTGTCCTTTGTAGCTCTTAATAAGTTTTGTCTTTTTGTTATTTCTCCCAAACCGTGTTCTGGCCAAAGACGCATTCCAAAAGGCTAAGTGGAATATTACAAGACAGAAAAGTTTCGTTGGAAACACAGAAAAGAGTGCTGAACTGTTACGTGATATCTGTCAAAGATGAGGAAGAGACTCGAAACAACAGAAATGTGGTTCTACAGAAGGATACTAAGGATACCATGGACTGAACATGTGAGAAAAAAAGCGAGGTTTTGGAGAGAATGGAAACAAAGAAGAAACTTATATTTAACATCAGGATGATCGAAACAAAATTTTGTGGAGAGGTGCCAACGAGTAAGGGGGGGAGCACAAAGAACAGTTGATTTTACTAGGGTGCGTAGCTTAGTACAATATATTTTCATTAACTTCTTGGGAAAAATTATAAGTTTTATTATTTAACATACAAATTACTCCCACTATATTATAAACAATTTAATGATTAAAATAACAAATACTTATTTAATAAAAATGCAATATTGTTTTGTTTTTTGCATATCTCTTCTTATATAATCGTCAACTAAGCCTGTTTTTATATTTTTTAATTGAAAATAATGTTAGTAACAAACATTCCACTTTGTCCGTTTCACTGTAGACAAAAATGGCAACAAATCTTTCTCAACTTAATTATTTTATGTCATCTTCATCTTCAGATGAACATCTACCGATAAAAAAAAGAAACGTGTACATGTGCCGCAAAAATCATAGCATTTTTAAGGAAAGTATTTCAAACGAAGTGTTGCAGGATATACTGCTAGACTGGAAGGCTGGAGATAGACAAAACATTTGAGAAAGACAAAACGTTATTTATAACGACGCACAAAAATACCAAAACTATTGCGAGAAATACAGGAAAAGAAAGAGATACAGGGTGGCATCTATAAAACTTGTCATATTTTAATGTTCGTAAAAAAAAAAAGGCATAAATTATATTTAGAGAAATGTTTTAAAATCGATAAAGTAAACGTATACATTTTGTTTTCATTTACTTTTTGTAAACCATATTTTCAAAATGGTGGCTTCTATTCTAGGTACAATGTTATAGGTGATTTCTGAACTGTTCTTGTTATCCAACGAGTCATTTCCAGCGCTATTTCTGTAATTGTTTAGCGTATAGCAGCCTTCAGTTCGTCAATTGCAGACTTCCCTTTCAGGTAGCCCCCAAATAATTTGATCACATGGGGAGAGCTAAGCGTGCGTGCAGGCCATCCAACTTCAACGTGAAAGGAGATCAAATGTCCTGGAAACATCCATTGACCTTCTAGTTGTGTGAGAACTGATTCCATCCTGCTGAAACCATACACCTGTGTTTCTCAAACTGGGATCAAAACACTATTGCTGTGACCATGTAAATGGTTAAAGAAATAAAAAAATTAAGTGTTACAGATATATCATATATTAAACAGTAAGTACAACAGAAGTGTATTACACGACTAGTGAGTGTGAGTCGGTTGACCCAGCGTTCAATCTATTCGAATGTTCCCTCAAGGCTCGAATAGATTCAAGGCCTTCTCTTCTATTAATCTTATAGTAGACGGAAGAGTCCAACAGACTCTTCAGACAAAAGACACCACAACACCCCGCTTTTCAGTTTGGCTCCGTATGGAGTCTTTTTTTCATAATTACCACACAATACTTTTTATTCAACTAGATACACCCTTTTTCACAAAAAAATCCGAAACAACTACTTTAAAAAAGCTATATACAGGAAGTACGTTCACAATTTTTTTTAGCTTTACGACAAACATTTTTGTTAACAGTCCCTTTTTATTAAGGTCTATTCATTATTCTTAAATAATAAAAAAAATTGATAAGTTTAATGGTAAATTATAATATTAATAATTTCCAATAATCCAATGCGTATTGTGCTTTTCTGGTAATTCAAAGTTCATAAGTGAGGAGATGGATTTTTTTACTCTTTTTCTGTAGGCATCGTATGAAATGAAAGATGTTCAATATCTTTTTCTTATCGGGTTAATTTCTAAAGGTTCTGTAAATTTCCTTTTTCTTTTGGGCCTTCTGAGATCTGGTACTGATTGCAGTATTGGAACCTCAAACGTGTCAAAGACGACGTCCATAGTGTCTTCTACGGGATCCCTGTCGACTAAGCTTTCATACCGTTTTCTAATTTGGTTTACATGACATTTGTGTATAAACTTCGGTCTCTGAACCATGTAAATCAGGTTACCAATTTCTCCGTCTATTGTTCCAATCTCCCAGTGAGCTTTATTATTCGCAAATACACAAAAAAAAACTTTTCACCGATCTTAAAGCCCTTTTTAAGCACTTTATTCCTATTATCCGCTTTCGTTTCACTCGGAAGGAATTTGTCAAGTCGGGATTTTATTTTCCTGACAAATATGGCCTCTGCTGGTGTCTTGGCAGATGAAGCACTGCCATTAGGGGTTACACGATAGACCTGTAAAAACTGCTGTATTGCCGTATCGGCGGAAGTACATCTCGCCTTCCTTAGTGTTCTCTTGAAAGTGTCCACAAAATGCTTTGCTTGTTCATTGCTTCTTGGAGGATATGGCGCCGTGGTAATATGTTCGATCAAGAATGACTGACAAAAATCCGTAAATTCACCGGACGTGAACTGTGTGGCATTGTCTGTTATGATACAGTCAACAACTCCCAAACAGGAAAATAGCTCGTGCAAAAGCTTTACTGTCACTTCTACGGTCGGCTTCTTGCATTACAATATTTCTGGACACTTGGAATAACTGTCAACTACTACAAGTTAGTAAAAACATCAAGTGGGCCATCAAAATCAATGTGTATCTGCAATCACGGACGTTCGGTTTTAGGCCAGGGATTGAATTTTATCATGGGTGCTTTAGCAGACAAAGTACACCCTTTGCACGATCTTACAGTGTTTTCAATATCATTGTCCATGTTGGTCCAATAGACGTAACTCCTCATCAGACTCTTCATTCTTGAAGTTCCCGGATGGCCAGCATGGAATTCCTTCTTTTTTTTTTTTGTAGTGTAGATGGGATTACTACTCTGTCTCCGTACATTATTATGTCGTTACAGAGTGAGTAAACTTCTGAGATATTCTGGTCTTTACTATTTAGTTTGTCCTTTACTTCCTATATAATCTCATCATCGGATACTTTGTCTATTATCTTGTCAATTGTGATAGGAAGCTCCCTGAGAGTATTGCAATAGGTACTTTTTATTTCGACCTCTATTCTTATGGCAGCAATGACTGTGTCTTCCAGGTGTTCAGCATACTTAGGTATCAATCTAGACAACTCGTCTGCATGACAAATTTTAGTGGATGGGAGAAACTCCATTTTGTAGTTATAATTGAGGAGAATGGGTCCTCATCTGAGAAATTGGCACATACACCAATTTCTTTGCTCTTTTTTTAAATATAAATTGTGGGAGATGCCCATTCACTATATTCAACCTTTGCCAGAACTCCCGTTTCCTCAAGTCGATTCAACTCCTCGTCAATTTGATTTAACGAGGGAATTGGAACGTTACGTTTTTTTCTTAAAAACTGGGTTTACGTCTGGTTTTAACTCAAACTTAGCAGACATTTTTGTGCATTTTCCTAGTTCTCTACTGAAAACATCGGGAAATTTCTTTATTTAGTTCACCTTTCAACTTTTCTGCTTCGTCAGTCAAATTTTCGACTTTTTGACATAATGAATTAATAGGCATATCCCAAAGTTGAAACTGTTCTAACCAATCAGTCCCGAACAAATTACCCGTATTCTTCATAATATACGCCTTTAGTTTTAAAGTTTTACTTTTGAATGACACGTTCGTTATAAGTTCGCCCATAAACTTAATAGGGTCGCCAGTTACACTTTTAGCTATTCGGTTCGTTCTTAACAAAGTCGGCTTACCCAGTTTTTTCAATGTTTGATAATTAATTATGGATAAGTCTGAACCCGAATGAAGCTGAAGCCTTATATTTATGTTAAATATTTGCACTTCAATATATTTCCTGATGTTACGACTTTCTGGTTCATCAAACTTGGTAATTTTTACAAAACATTATTTTGTCTTGCTCGTAATCCTGAAGTGGAAACTTTTGTGTCCCAATTTATCGTAATTAAAAACATTTTTTATCTTATAAGGACAATCTCTATACCAATGTAATTGACCACACCCGAAATATGATTATGACGGCAAAGTAACTTTAATATTTTTTGGTTGGCCCTTTTTAATTTTTTTTTTTTTTTTTTGTGTATTTTTTTAATGTGAGCCACGCCACTCTGTTCGACGTATTTCGAATCCCCTCTGACGCTCACGAAACGTTGGCAATCTTCGGCAATTTGCTGTAAAGTAACGTCGGGCTCGTTTTCAAGCTTGTTGGGTACCCTATGGTTTCCGCGTCTTCGCTGAAATCAAACCCTGGACGAAAATCAGGCATTTAAAATTATTGGCGCTTAACTCTGCCAATTTGAAGTCATCGCAGTGTTTAATGACTACACTCGCCAAAGTAGTATAATTTTTGTCTTCTTTGCAGGTGAGATTCATGCATTTCCATCGCTTGTGGAACATTGATGTTTTTGGACCGTAGAGTTCAATCATCAATCATCGAACATTTAAGAGCCCCAAACATCAACATTTGAAACAGCGAACCACACAACTCATTGACTGTATTGAGGTCTTTTGTGGAGATTTTTGGCATGTTCTGAAGCCCAGCAGCGGCAGTTCTGCTTATTGACGCAGCAAGCCATAGGAAAGTGGGATTCGTCACTAGTAAAGAGAACAGCATTTGTGTGATCATTCTATAGCTATATAAACGACACTAAAAAAAATGGCGAAAGATTAGCTACCTAAAGACACCACTTTTTCATCTGCCTAGCTTCACTCACATCACATCAATAAGAACATTAAAAGTGGAATGTTTTATTGCCACACCCTGTATTCATCAAAGCGCAAAATCATTCTCAAGGTATGAAATGCCTACACATATATAAATTATCTAAACCAGTTTTGTTTTATTTTAATGATTTATTTTTTTCTAATTAGGACGAATTAATAAAAATAGGGAGGATGAAAGTGGATACCCTATCAAGTCTCCACCCCCTTTTTATGTTTAAAACTTCGTGGACCTTCTGTCCTTTTCTCCGATAGAAACTATTTCCTTTCTACATTACCCGCTTTGATTGTCAACAAATAAGGAATCCTTTTTCGAATTAATCCTGATAATTTGCATGATGAATTTGTAGAAGATTTTGAATGACTCAACGAAATCTCTCCTCAATCAAAGTGTTGGTGTTCAGTCGTGGTATCATACCCATCGCCACCTAAATGCGTGGTAGAAAGTCTTTTACTAATTCTACCTGTTTGCCGTTGCAAATTAGATATTTTTTTTTTTTTTTTTAGTAATATGTATAAGAAAAAATTAAGTTTGATAATCTAAAAGGATATACGCATGTGTCTCTCTGGAACGGTATCTTGAATTCATTTGCTTTTTGGAAAAAAACAAGCCCAGACATTTTTCTTAAAGTCAGTCAATAAAAAAATATCGCACTATTTTCGTCTACCACAGATTGCGAACTTAGTAAATTCTGCTGCTCGGAGTTTTATCGCGAAATAGATTGCTAAGCAAAGACTAAAACCCTTCTATCTGACCATTAGTTGTGGATGAGTGACTACCATAGCAACAATCGATGACTTCCGATGTCGACCTGATGTTATCTCTGTAATAGTCCTTAAGAACAATGCTCGCGAACTGGCTCCTGTTCACTCTAAACTGCATAATAAATGTCTCGCTGCCTCTTACTTTCGTGCTTTTTTTTAGTTCCCCATTGTTGTTCCCGTCTTTAAGAAATCAGGTGAATCGTCAAACCCTTTCAACGATCGGCCTATTAGCCTTCTACCTCTTTTCAGTAACCTACTAGAGGCCCTAATCAATGCAGAATTAGCACATCGCAGGACCTTCTTTCACACAAGTAATATGTCTTTCGTTTCTCTATATCAACTGCTGATGTATTAACGATTATTACAGAAAGAGCCTATCAAGCATTAGATAGGAATGATGAATCACCGGCTGTTGCGTTGGACATGACGAAAGCATTCGACAGGATTTGGCATACCGGTCTTCTTCAAAAGTCGAAAAGTTATAGTCTCTGGAAGAATTTTTGAACTGATTTAGTCTTTCTTATAAAATCGTAAAATGAAGGTTATCTTGAACGGCCACCCTTCTAGATCCTTTCTTTCTAATGCAGGTGTCGCCCAGGGTTATATCATTGCTCCTATTTTGTTTTTCATTTTTTTCCTTCCGAGTGACATCAGCTCTCAAATTAGTATCTATGCTCATGACAAAACCATTTACTCCTGTCACGATAGTAAGTCTGATCAGTTCGATAAGCTCAAATTGGCGACTGATGCCAAAAACGGACCCCAGTCCATTTTTAACTGGAGCAAAGAATGACTTGTTAATTTTAAGCCTTCATAAAAAAACTGCTCTCTATTAACCATCTGAGAAACCATTTCTGCCTTCCATCAACATGGTTGATGCTAACCTTCAGGATAGTGACTCGTTACGTCTTCACAGGCTAACAATCTCTTCTGACATGAAGTGGAAATAATATATGAAATCCATTGCAAGGTTAACTACTTAGAAAGTTAGTTCACTGTGGTGTCATAGGCAATTTGGCTCTCCAGAATCAATCTTCCATACCTCTAAGACTACCATTCGTTCATGCTTAGAATATTGCTTCCTCATATGGTCCGGCGCTTCTGCTATATATTTAGAAATTCTTGATAAAATCCAGTGAAGAATCAGCAGTATCACTGGTCCTGACTTGGCATCTCGGCATCACTCAATTTCTCACCGCTGTAAAGTTGCTTCCCAGTGCATTTTCTATAAATACTTTCATGGTAATTGTTCGGCCAAGCTCTTCGCTATGGTACCTATACTTTATGAATTTAAGCGCAGTACTAGATTGGCAAATAGGTCTCATCAATGTGCAGTTGAATTGGATAGACGTAACCATAAGTTCTATGCTAGCAGTTTCTTTTCTCGCTTATGGAACTCTATACTGGCTCCATACTTTCCATCCAATTTCGATCTTCAAAAATTTAAATGAAATGTCAATCGTTATCTGCAGTCATCCTTATTATTTTTTTTAATTCCTTCACATCCAGTAACCCCTCGTGTCTTAATGGCTTTGCTGCCTTGCTTGGGGTAAATTCTATTTAAAAAAAAAACACACAATTCTAAACACAGGACTTTGGTCAATCGGTGGAATGATCTTCAAATATTTTCTAATGTTATCGCATGCTGGAATTGTAATCTCAAGGATGTAACAAGACTAATTGATATGGTGAGATTAAAACCTTCGGCTCATAATCAGAACGACAACGCTTTAATCATTGAGCCATGTACACGGCGGGGGCGGAACCATCCTTATTCTCTTCAAATTTACTGGTAAGAATAAAGTTCTATTTCGTCAGCTTTTTCTCAAAAGGCGCTGCTTTGTGGAACGATCTCCCGAGAGGATTCACCAGAGGATCAGTAGAATCTTAAACTATTTATTGTGGGGCTCGCCCCTTGTACACAAGATCGATTCGTCTAAAGTATACTTATACTACGGAGAGATAGCGTGTCATAAAAAGGTCGACACAGGGTATTCACCCAGAGTTATACGAGAGTCCAGAAAGAGAGATTATTACGGCTTCACTTACAGAAACTTGTACATCTACTTTTCTACTAACCCGCATTCCTGGACTACTAATCTTCATTTCAACTTTGTATTCTTACGTTTAATACACATATTTTTCTATTTCAATTACTGGCGTTGTTTATTTATTTGTGCAGGATTCCATCCCCGGAATACACAACACTATTCAAGTCCAGGATCAATCGTTATCTATCCTGCATATCGTGCTAATGTACATTTTTATCACCTCCCCTTATGACTTTACAACAACCTCATTCAGTAACCCTTTAACTTGAGTGGCGCTTAGGTCTTGTATTGGATGGACAATAGCGTGAAAAATGTCTAAGTGCACATATTTCTCTGTTAAACTATTCTATGATATCCATATATTTTATGCTATGTTCTTCATAAGAGTTACGACAAAACTGAAGGTTAGTGCGAAAGGGTACACGGAGGAAAAAGTTTGATAATACCTGGTCAACAGCCATGGAACGAATAAAACGTTCAATTTTGAAATTTCCGATAATTTAACCAAATACGATATAACGGCCGAAATGCTGTCTCTATAACAACCAAGATGAGAACAATTCAAATCTTCTTCTTCTTCTTCTTCTTCTTCTTCTCTGCAAGACGTGGGCGATCATGGCTCTCCACAACTTTCTGGCATTTGTAGCTATTAGTAAGGCGCGTTTTTTTTTATCCCTCCTAATCACTGATCTGACAACCATTTACCCAAGCTCGTTAGGTAGGTTATACGCTGATTTCTTCTATCCCTCTTGTCTTCGATATGCCCTGTGAGTTTCAAATTCTCCACGCCCTCTTTCTTCATCATATAACCGAGGAATTTCAACTGGTTATTTCTGATTATAATTAGAAGTGTCCTTTTTTTCGATTTCCTTAAAATATCGTCGTTACTCACATTTTCAGTCCATGTGATTCTCAGAATCCTTCTGTAGACCCACATTTCTGTTGCCTCAAGTCGGTGATGAGATTGTCCTGCATTCACCGCCATATAGGAGGACCGATTTTATATCACTGTTAAGTATTCATTTCTTTGTTTCTAATGAAATGTTCATGTTTCTTAATACTTTGCTTATCATTTGAAAGTCATCTTTCGCTCTTCCAATGAGCATTCGGATTTCTATGTTCCCCTTTACACGTTCTGCTAAAACAATTACCAGATACTTATATCTTTCGTACTTTCTTGATTTTCGGTGTCTACTATCCGTAGTTCGAATCTTGGGCTGTTCTTTTGCTGAGAACTATACATTGTTTTCTTGCGATTGATCCTTAGTCCTTTCTTCTCTCTTTCCTTTATTGCCTTCTCTCGAAGCTCCAGTGGCATAATATATATGTCTAAGTTTAACCAAGGGAGTATCAAGTGCCTCCCCATCCCTGTTTTTGCATTTATTTATAAAAGCTTGCCAGGTAGTTTACTCGCTGTTTCACTCAGCCTCTCGGATATCTAATATGTCCTGTTAGTGTCATATTTTCTAACCCTTCTTTTTTCATTAAATGTCCTACTAGTTTCAACTGTCTCTTTCTGATTCATTTCGATTTTCCTTAAAACTTCCTCGTTGCTTACATGCTCCGTCCATGGTATTCTCAGCATCCTTCAGTAGACCCACATCTCTGTTGCCTCAAGTCTTTTCTTCAGCTTTGAGGATATTGTTCAGTGTTCACGGCCATATAGATGGATTGATATTACACAGCAGTTCCCCGCTATTTGGTGGGGTCGTAAGGAATCCTTTTCTGTTTCTTAATACTTTGTTTAGGTTTTGGAAGGCGTCTTTCTCTATTCCAATATGCCTTCGGATCACGGTGTCAAATTTATTAAAACACTACTCACATATTTAAACTCCTGTACTTATTTGATCCTGTACTTATGGCATCCCCAATTCTTAGTTCGTATCTGGGGCTATTTCTCTGACAACCATAATTTATGTCTTCTGTCAATTGATAGTTAGTCCTTTCTTCTTCCTTTCCTTTCATACTGTCTTCATTTCATAATAATGTCTCAGAAGTTCACAGAGAAAATAATAACTAGTTTGCTAATCTTCGCTCTGCACCGGGCAATTGGTATTCTAAAGCTATAAGCGCAAACGACCTACTCAATCATACGTCAGTTACTATTCACATGTTTCTGAGAAATATCTCAAGTGAGCGGCATTTTTTTTACCGAAGAGAACAAATGGTTTAATTAAACTTGGATTTTACTACTTGGCACATTTGAGTACATACACAAAGGTTACAAATTTTAACAAAATAGTAGGAAAAACATGGAAGCGGAGTTTTTTTGGGTTTTTTTTTTTTTTTTTGTTGTTGTTTTTTCTTAAGTCTTAACCCTCCAAACAGGGAAGAAAGAACCAGACACGGTATTTATTTTAGCGTTTAAACTTCGTGGTCTTATTTTCTTTTTGCGATACGCCTAATACATACATACATACATACATATATATATATATGTGTGAGGGGGTGTATTAGGAGAGAGAGAAAGAGAGAGATTGGATTTGCTCAAAAGTTCGTTCGGATTATTAATTAGATTTTCGACATAATAAGCGAACAAACTTTTTGGTCAGTCTAATAGATACTGCAAAAAGCTAGCTAACTAGCTAGAAAGAAAGAAAGAAAGAAAGAAAGAAAGAAAGAAAGAAAGAAAGAAAGAAAGACAAAAAACAAAACAATATATATATATATATATATATATATATATAAAGTTAATATGCATAATATCCAACGTCGATTGCACGACTCGGAGTTTCATACAGTTCTTGCAATCTTCAGATGCAAATAGATTTGCACCTGAAGAGTCGTGCTATCGACGTTGGATATTATGTATATATGATATATACTATACTTACAGCTCTGTTTTCACAGCATTGAGCACAGTTTCTGAGGAAGAAATATATTTATACTTACGTGCAATTATACGTGCGTGTATGTAGATTATTTATCCTACTCATTCCCATATATATATATATATATATATATATATATATGTGTGTGTGTGTGTGTGTGTGTGTGTGTGTGTGTGTGTGTGATTTGGCGTGTTTTGACCTCTCGGCTAGAGTGAATAGTGCTTTTAAATACAGATTTTTCCCAATTCTCTAAATATACATGTCTGCTCAGTTTTATATCCTAGCATAAACGAAACAGTTTTTAGGTACACGGTTTTCATTTGTAAGACATATGTTATTATTTAAACGTTATTTTATTATTATTTTTTTATTAATAACATATCTCCAATTAATAAATGAAAAGCCAAAAGACAACAACGTGAATATTGCGTTTAAGCATAAAAGAGAATGTCACCGCTAAGTGTTGACATCAATGTCAACTTTTATATTTACATATGATCTATCTCTGATATTGAATGCTTTAACTCATAAATATACCATACCTTAAAACTATATTTTGTCACACACGCACACACATATATATATATATATGTGTGTGTGTGTGTGTGTGTGTGTGTGTGTGTGTGTGTGTGTGTGTGTGTGTGTGTGTAAATATTGGAGTGATCAATAGACTAAAGCCTCAAGCAAAAAAAGTGGATGAGTCTAATAACAAAAAAACCTTACACAAGAAAGAAAAATCAAACTAACAAAGAAAAAAGACCAAAATTCAAACACTAACCTAAGCAGTAAATAACAGTTCTCAGTGTCTAGACTAACCAGACAGATTACAACAACGATATATATATATATATATATATATATATATATATATATATATATATATATATAAAAAATGAAATTATTAGGAAAATTTGATAATTATAAGTAACTCATAGAGTCTGAAACCTTAACAGAATGCAGAAAGCATTGGACGGCCGTTTAGTCCTGTATTTGGGACTCATCAGCAGTGCGCATCCACTTGAAACCCGGACAGTTAGTTTATCAAGCAAACGTCATACCAATTGTTCAACATATATATATATATATATGCATGTGTGTGTGTGTTTTCTTTGTTATTTTTTTCTTTCTTATGTAAGTTTTTTTTTTTTTGTTATTAAACTCACTCCACTTTTTTTGCATGAGGCCTTTTGGCGTGTAATCTATTGATCACACCAATGTTTATACATACATACATACATACATACACACACACACACACACACACACACACACATATATATATATATATATATATATATATATATATATATATATATATATATATATATATATAATTCCAGGATCATTTTCCAACTTATTCAAAATGATCTACGCCCTACCTAACTGTCTAACTTTCTGTATAGGATTGGTGTATAGGATTGGTGTATACGGAATAAATTTCAATAACCAACAAATATTATTCTTAAGAGAGTACTCAATCCAGAGTAGAGAAAATATAATTATTTATTCGAAACTTATAGCATAAATATGTTATAAAATACAAAAATAGCCATTTTGTTTCAACACTTCTGGTGCCAGCAAGTGATGGTGTTGATGGCTTATTAGTTGTTAAAAAGATTCAGCACCATCACTTGATAAGACACCAGAAGTGTTGAATCAAAATGGCTATTTTTGTATTTTATAACATATTTATGTTATAATTTTAGAACAACAATATATATATATATATATATATATATATATATATATATATATATATATATATATATACCATCTTAATGTCTTAATGGCTTTTATTACCTTGTTTGGGCTGTAATGATTATATATATATATATATATATATATATATATATATATATATATATATATTTGTGTGTATGTTTTTATGTGTGTATAAATATAAATATGTTTAAATTCCGTATATTTTGGCAACATATTTTTTATTTAAACATGTCTGATTAAACAATTTAGACATGTTGTGATTGTTTATTTTCAATATCCTTTCGTAATGACATATAAGCCTTGTTGTTTCATGATTACAGACAGCAAGCAAGGTACTTTGGTTGTATTTATTTATGTTTATTTTTTCGTATACTTTCAGTATATTCCAATATCATCTTCAGGATTATGATAGCTATAATGGCAAAATTCTGGTCTCAAATAGGTCAGACGAGAGTCGAGATGCCAAATTTAAAACAAGCGTTTTACGAATTAGCGCACGTTTTCAACCAACAACGCTGTTATTTGTAGAAGAGGTCAAGTATTTCCTGGTGTGGATTACTAATAAGGAAATGGATACAAAAACGTCTATCTTGAGTTTTAGACATAGAAATCAGTTTGATAATGTATTGAAGGAAAGCGAGAAGAATGGACTAAACTTCAATTGCAAGATAACAGAATGCATGGTTGTTAGCAAAAGGAACATCCCGATATCCAAATTACAAATTGGAGATACCAAAATCAAAAAAGTACAATTTAATTATTTGAGAATTGTTTTAACTGTTATGGGGTCCTCCCCTTTTCATATAAGTGGACTCTACCAGTGTACCGGGACTGCTGCCGTTAAATACCCAGAGTTACAGTCAGTGAGGGTAGTCGGAAAGAGAGGATATACGGCGAGAGTGAGATAATATATGAACGGAGATAGTGTGAGGTAACCTCTTGTAGAAGTCAGTTACAAGCACGTAGACTCTAAAGAAGTCCTACTTCGAGACTGTATATATCTATCCGTATCTGCTACTAACCGCGTTCCTGGACTTACTAACAGTGTTACTCTTTGTATGATTGTGTAAATACATTTTATTTCTCATATTTAATTATTCCGTTTGTCATTCCTTGGAGACCGAATTCATCTCGGAATCCACAACATTAACAGAGGACGGGAAGAGCGGTATTAAAATCTGAAAGTGCAGTGGAACAGCGAAAGATACCTTCCAAAAGCCAAGCAAAGTATTAAGAAACAGAAAAAACTTCGTTAGAAACAATGAAAACAGCTTTGAACTGTAATTGAATATCAGTCCTTCTATATGGCAATGAATGTTGAACTTTTTCCCCACAGATGAAGAAGGGACTTGAAACAATAGAAATATGGTTCTACAGAAGGATGCTAAGAATACCATTGGCCGAGCATATGAAGAAACGAAGTTTTAGAGAAAAAGGAAACAAAAAGGACACTTACGTTTAACATCAAGAAGAAATAGATGAAATTTCAAGGGTATACAATGAGAAAAGAGGGCTTGGAAAATGTGATACCCACACGACAGATTGAAGATAAAGACAGAGGAAAAACGCATAACCTACCTAGCAGATTAAGTAAATGGTTGGAAAGACAGTGTTTAAGTTATAGAATAAAACGACGAGTAGACAGACATTCACTAAACAATTCGTCTACGAAACTCCAGAGTCGAAGTGCTAAATATAACATCAGTCAGCTAAGTAACAAATTGTATTTGTATTAATCGTATTATTTGGTCTATGTCTGATATTTTGTATTTTATTCCAAAGACTGCTGGCCTTAAGTATCATTTCTTTCAGACTTCCACCGACTGACAGCATTCCTGCTTTTACAATATCTTTGTTCTCACGGTAGATAGATAGATAGATAATCATGTGTGTGATCGTATCTATAAAAAGATGGAAAGATAGTGGGTGATTATAAGTGTTTATATATGATTATATAAGTGTGTGTGTATTGTATACAGAAGATTTCATACACGTTCCTCCGAATAGGATAAGTGTTATAACTTAGGAAAGAGATATGCATTTATCGAGAGACATAAGACCAAGACAGGGATAGATAGATAGATAGATAGATAGATATGAACAGACTGAGATCGATAGATTATTATTGGTGAGCAATGAGTCTTACATCATGTTCACTCATACTTAGAGAAAAAAATGAGAAAGAAAGAAAGAGTTCGATTTCCAGCGAGATATCGCCTATCAAAACTTAAGTGAATAGACAAACCAACAATTTTTTTTGATGCACAAGCAAATCAGGACCAATACTTTAATTACACTGCATACTCCGACAACAGCGACAGCCCAAGTTCCATTCCATAAAAGAAAAAAAATATTCATATTAGTCGACGCCATTGAAGGCCATTCAATTCGCTGACTCTGTAAACACACTTCAGGCAGCCATCTTTATTAGGGTTTGTTAACATAGTCCTGTTTCCTTTTTACTTCTTTTTGCGTATTTGCTTTCTTCTTCAGTTCTTCTTAATATTGTTCCCGTGTTCACTACTAATTTTCTAAGCAGTTTTCATAAACTGTGCAGAACAATTTTTATTCCTTTTTCTATGCGAAATCAACTTTAGCCATTTTCTGTTATAATAATAATAATAATAATAATAATAATAATAATAATATAATAATTATTATTATTATTATTATTATTATCTGTACTCTATCAGAACGGTAGAAACTTGTAACTCTGCTTTGATAGAGATTTACTGAAAGCAAGTCTCATCAATAAATTTTCCGCGTGACTTGGAATATACAGACTGCATCACCTGCAGATGAGTAATGCCCACTGCGTAAAAAGGACCACATTCAAGGTGAAGACTTGCAGACGTATATATAAACCCGACCAATGTTTAGAAATAGACTCAAATATAAAGTCCGTTTTCCTATAGACTCAAGTATAAACCCAATAAATATTTACCTGTAGACTCTAGTATAAAACTGACCAATGTTTACATATAGACATATGTATACACCTGACCTATGTTTAGATGTAGACACATGTATAAATCAGGCAAACGCTTACGTACAGTCCAGATATAAATCTGTTCAACATTTGCTTTAGAATAAACCCGAATAATTTTCGTGTATAGACTAAAGTATAAACCTGGCCCATCTTTAAGTATAGACTCAAATATAAACCCGATCATTGTTTATCTGTTGACTAAATAAAAACTTGGTCAATGTTTAGTTTGGTTGGTTTGTTTTACGGCATATCAACATCAATGGGTTATTTAATGCCGACAAGATTTTTATTGCTGGTAATATTTTTTTTTAAATTTATTGCTTATAATTTTTTTACTGTATAGCTAGTAATTTATTTATTTTTTTCATGTATAGCTGGTAATATTTTTTTCAAAAATGTATTGCTGGTAATAATGTATTAAATTTTATTTAAAAATTTATTACTGGTAATAATTTTTACAAAATATTTCTAGTATTAAAACCTATCTTTACACTTTCATAGTGTTCTAACCCCAGTTTGGTGGTTAACTATTTGCCCATAGCTGGGACGCTAACAGGTGCTACCACCCCGGGTCAGGGTGGACCTGGGAACACCAGCAATTAAGAGGTGGTTCTACGCTTCTCAAAGTCTCCTGATCAGAGGCCTTGCTGTTGGATGTAGTTTATCGTCTTACCCAGGACGGTAGCCAATATTTAACTCGAGACTCAAGTATAAATCTAACCCATCTTTACGTATAGACTTAAATGTAAGCCAGATTAATGCTTACCTCTAGACTCAACTATAAACCAGACCAATGTTTACTTATAGACTAAAGTATAAACTTGAACAATATTTACGTATAGACTAAAGTATAAATCAGATCAGTGTTTACTATTGACTCTGATATAATGTATAAAAAAAAATTCGGTATTAATTAAGCTGAATGTTGATATATTAAGCATAAGCAATTAAGTAAGCATTGGTTGATATGTCGTAATATATTTTCAAGTTATTCTATACCTTTCAATTTCTTCGTTTTGGTTTTGTTATTCTTACTATTGTTCACCCAAGGTGGAAGGTTCAGTCAGTTATGTGTCATGCGTGATACACGCTTACGCGATCGTGACGAACGAGGTAGATTTTTTCCGGCAGTAGGTTGCCATTTCTTCTTACCAGTTTTCATCCGTTCTGGTATTTATCCATAGCTGGGGGGAGAAAAGGAGGATTCATAATTTTCCCAAGGGTATTAGCACGTGATTTAATGGATTCGACTGGAATTCTAACTCAGGTCTCCGATTCCTCAATCCGAGTCGCTATCCATTAGTCCACCGTGATTTCTCAAGAGGTTTACTGAATTAACTTGTTGTATTGGAGAAAGGGAGAAAGAAGAAGTGAAGACGTGCCTATTTTGAGGATGCCTAGGATAGATATCGCTTGACCCTTGAAGAACTTACGATTGTAGAAATCAAGAAAGTTTGTTCCACAAAGTGAAAGTCCTGGGGAAGAAGCAGTTACCAATGAAATATGAAGGGAATGGGGATTATTTGACGCTCTGTTCATGACAATTTGGCTCCTAGCGGTGAAGCACTAAATTAGTGGAACTAAGGAATGCAACTCTTTTGAACATCTGGCATAGTAATTTTGACTGATTTGTTAGAGGCTAAGAAAATTTCGTCTGTGAGAAAAGAGTTTGCATTGTGGAAAATAATCACATTGCCGCGTAATCGCTTTTTGTTGAAACTTGACTAATGCATGGAATAATAATACAACACAAAATGTACTTAGAACAAAATGTATTGAAACAAGAAAGTGTACACAATATTTACATATAGTCTTTTGTATATTCTTGGGAAGACCGTTTCTGGAGAATGTGTTGACTTAGTCGCAGTCGGGCAGAGTCTCTGGATTGAATCTCTTGATTCCTCATTATTTATTGTAGTATGTACAAATGTGGCACAAGGCCGAAAAGGGGGGGGGAAAAGGACGGTCATCACTTGTCTTAAAATAAAACTTAGCTAGCCATAACCACTGACCCTATAATACTAAACAATATTCCTATCACCAAAACAACACATTTATCCATACCTTTCTTACTACATCCACCAAAATGCCTCTTTGACTCAATGAAAATCCTAAATACACCCCTTATGTACAAATATTGTCTGTGGGGGAGGGGGGCATAAAACAACATTTTTTTTAAAAATCCCCAATGAGTATATACAATATGTCGAACTATATTTACAAGAAACTAAACAAAATTAGTGTTAGTATTAAAACCCCCCACAAACTTTGAATGTGGCAGAAATATCAGTTAACCGGACGAAATCGATGCGGGACTATGAAAATAAGGACACATTCAATCCGTCAAGCACTCACACAAGCACTCACTCATCCATACAATCTCTTGATTCCTCCCCCCGTCTTCCTGGTACCAACCATATTTATATGGTCGGTACTCCACTATGCAAATTAGGTGGATCCTACCACAACACTTTTGAACGCTGTCAAGACTGGACAGTGAGGGTTAGGTACCTACACCCCAGATATGCCAGTCTCTCAGATTATTAGTAAATATATATATATATATATATACCGCGCTGTATAGGTGCACCACCATGTTATCTTAATGATCGGTAACGGTCTGCTAAGGTCTTCTCTGCTGCCGAGTCCTCATTGTCCGGTTTCAACAGAGTTCAAAAGCGTCGCGCGGTCCTGTGGATAATAAATTATTCTCCAACCTGCAACTCTTAACCAACAGACGAAACGTCTCCAGGTTTTCACTACTAACTCGCTATTACTATTGCAGATATTCGGGCGAGTTACCATCTCGGACCTTTACAATTGGGACCCGCCATGTCGGGCTCACGTTGGTAAAACAACCCCATTCCCTTCGTTCATTTTTCATAAATTATCAAGTTATGTTCAGACAGTATCTTCACCAAAACTCTCATTTTGTGCCACCAAATCCCAAGAGAGTGCTTCCCAGAAAACTAAAATCTTCATCTCTTTAAGTCCAGGGCCTACCGATATCTATTCATCCTCCTAATATTCTCTTACTCCCCACATTCCTTACAATCTTACTCAGTAACCCTCTACCTTGAGTGGCACTTGGGCCTTTACTGGGGAACTATTCATTTTTTATCTGATCCGACTCTTGTAAAGATACAGCATGTTAGCAAGAGTTAGATATTTTCTGGAGAAATACAAGGAACTAACAATTCTTGCAGCATATTTTGCGATGATACGAATATACGCATTCCATTTGAGGCCTGGAGTGAGCTTTAGTCCCAATAGACTCTTGAGGCAAGGAGCCATTTTGAGGGTACGACTGATTGGCTCAAATTTTGGTAAATTTCTGCTTTTTTTTTTCCAAGTGAGTCGAAAGTGCCAACAGTAGCGCTATTGACTTTTGCACAGGTCACAGGTCAGTTGTAAAAGGTCAAATTTATACTATTTTATGCATATTTTTTACGCGTTCCTCTTAATAGCAAAATACTTAGAAGTTTAGTTTCCCCTTTTATTTTTGTTTACATAGGAGTCAACAAAATTTCTTATTCAATATATTTCTAAGGAAGAAACAAGACCCTGACTTTAAACCTCTACTGCTTTTCGGGCATATCCAAACACAGAAAAGGCTATTGAAGTAAATAGACGTAGAATCCGGAGTGGCTAATTACACTGGCTGGCTATCAACATTGACAAACTTCTGGAAACTCCTGCAGTCAAGGTGGCCCAAAATGCAAAGCCCTATTTTCCTTCTTTAGGCTGGTGTTCTTCACTTGTTAGTCAGGCAAACTTAAAGTAACTCCTAAGAAGGCTAACCTATCAGTTAGTTACGTGCTATGCGTGATACACGCTTAGGCGATCATGTATAAAATCCTGTCTATTTGCACATAACTGGGTTGGGGAAGAAGAAGATGATTCATACCTTTCCCAAGAGTATTAGCATGTAATTGAATATAATGGATTCGACTGGAATTCGAACACGGCTCTCCGATTCCTCAATCCGAGCCGCTATCCATTACTCCACCATCAACAGGTGCATAAGATTGATGCTATTGTATTTCCATTTAGTGTATGAAGTTTGGACCTTGTACTTGTTCCCGATGGGGCCTGTTGATACTATGATGAATTGTACAGTTACGGCTGTCATTTATGGTGATTAATCCGGGAGAATTGCTGCGACAGAAACTTCCATTCGGATGAATCTTTCCGATTCCGGTGGCTAAATAAGGTCTCGGCCTGCAATAGGAAAAATGGTGTCATTCTTAAAACCTTGTGAAATGTTAGTTTTTTTGTTCCTTAGGAGATATTCTCTTTTGTGCATATACCATTCATCTGCATTATCAAATCACATTCGGGTGGATAATTCCTAATGGACTACCGTCCCCATCAAGCCATGTCTACCTTTGTATCTGTTGTGTACAAATTTGACGCATTCTCTTTATATATATAGATACAAATTTGACGCATTCTCTTTATATATATATATATATATATATATATATATATATATATATATATATATATGAAAAATATAGTCTTAAGATGTGCTATATTTATGGATAAATTGCTCAATATTAGAGATAGAGCGTGTGTAAATATAAAAGTGAACATAGAAGTCAACACGAGGCCTGACGAGTGCATCTAGCATAAAACAGACTGTCGCCTCTAAGTATTGACTTCTATGTTCACTTTTATATATATATATATATATATATATATATATATATATGAATAATAAGGTGAGAGGAAAAATTATTCTTAGCCGTACTCTGAGGGACTTTATCAAGGCAAATGTAACGATTTATTTTGTTCCACGTGTTTATATACAAAACAGCAAAGGATTTCATTGGTTTATCAAGGCTTTTAAATTTGAGAGCATACATGAATATTCACCAGGTGATTAAAAGGTGAGTTAAGACATGTGTAGAACACAAAGGCCGATAATACAAAGTCTCTTAAGGCAAAAGTAAACGAGTAATATTCAAGAAATACATATATCTATATTTTAATAAATGAATATTGTTTAAATTGAGATTAGATTGTTGTTGTTGTTTGGGATGAGCGTATGTGCTGTACAGCTTCAAAACATGAGCTAATCGATTTCACCGACTTCTTTTAAATTTGTTTCAACAATCTTTTGGTCGTGTAGGTTGGTTTGGAAAATTCGAGAATTTTCATTCTGAGCAAAGTATTTTTTCTTTTGATAGGTGTGGCATTTGTTAGGTCAAAATTGTGGTTGAATTTATTTCTGTGCATGACTATTGAATTTGATAAATTGTTATGTATAAGGTAACAGAGCTTAATATATATATATATATATATATATATATATATAGTTGGATTGATGTGAGTTTGTGACCCAGAATCACAAACTCACATTAATCCAACTAAATATGTTAGCTCTATCACTGATATTGAGCACTTTCCAATAAGTACCTAATATTAAGTATAATATATAAATAATATATAGAAAAAATTGCATATATATATATATGTGTGTGTGTGTGAAAAATGTGTGTATATAAATATAAATATATATATATATATATATATATATATATATATATGATATATTATTATTTATATATTATATGCGCGGCACTTATTAGAAAGCGCTCAATATCAGAGATAGAGCTAACATATTTGGTTGGATTGATGTGAGTTTGTGACCCTGGTTTTCACGCTTTTGCGATTGTCAGACAAACTGATTAATTTTTTTAAATCTTGAATTTATGTAGATTGCGTGTATTGGTGTTATTAAGATGTTATATATATATATATATATATACACACACGCACATTTCACACACACACACACACACACACACACATATATATATATATATATATATATATATATATATATATATATATATATATATATATATATATATATGTGTGTGTGTGTGTGTGTGTGTGTGTAATATTGCACACCGAGTCCTGGTTCTAATAAAATAGTGCTCGATGCATAATAACAGAGCTATAATTTATATTAATGATAAATAATATACATGTTTTCTTCTTTAGTAGCAGAACCTTTTACATCATGCTCAAATCTTCATTGTAGTTGGTGCATGCTTAGCGAATTATCTCACAAATGCACGCTACACGGTCTAGTACGACAGTGTTCGAGCATACTCTAACGCACAAAACGCATTTTTCTTTCCTAGTGAATGGCATTCGAACCGTGAAAAGAAAAAATCATTAATCCTTACACATAGAATTTTGCGTTGTTTCTGCAAATGCTGTTAAAATGTGACATCATTTGAATGAGAATTGGTCAAGTTATGAAGTCATAAGGGACATGGAAACAAAAACAAACATACACAGAATCAGAAAGAGATATCTGAAATTTCTAAGACCCATAATGAGGAAAGACGGTACAGAAAAAATGAAATTTACTCAACATATCGAAGTCAAAAGGGACAGCGTGAGGTTGGGGTCCTGCCTGACGCGCATGTGTGAATGGATGGTGAAACGGGATTCGGAGGGTTGCAAAAGATAGACTTTACTAAGAGCTTCTTTTTTTTACTAATGTCTACCCAATACAAGGCCAAAGAGCCACTCAAGGTAAAAGGTTACTAATTGGAGTTGTATTAGCGTAGGAAAGGACAAGCGTTAGGAGAATTGAGCTGAATCAGACTTTAGAAAGAACCGGAATCCCAATCCTAAATAGAAAACAAGGGGTAAACCTCTACTCCTGTTCAAAAGAGCGGGGAGGAGTGTGACCCGGACGACAAAAATTGTGGAAAGCTATGATCGCCTGCGAAGTTACACAACACATAGAAGAAATAAAACCGTACAAAAATGTGCGGATATGATAACTGTTATTAGCGGAGGAATCAGAATCGGCGAGCAGGGTTCAAATTCTCGTCTAGTCTGACTTCAAAAATGTATGGATCCATCTCTTGTCACCAACCCTAGCTATAAGGTAAATAAGGCAGATATCTATGCTTGGTTGGCAACCAGTCTATGAGAAGGAATTCCATGAATGCAAAACCATGGAGATCACAACAGGAAATCACTCTGCATTTTCCACATGAAATTATAGCAATCCAGTTAAAAATAAGGAAGCTGTGGAGAACAAAATCTGCCTAGTTTTTCTATATATGATATATTTCAATGAACTCAACTATTCTGATATTTTTCGACTGCTTAAGATCAGGTTCTCTTCCATCTTTTGTTTTAAACATTATGGTGGTCGCCCACATTTTGTGCTTTAATTCAAGGAATAAGTCATCAATCAAAGCTTTTGAACCAATTTTATTTCATTTCCTTATACTTCCTGATTTCTACGAGCAGCTCCAGCGGGTTTGTGTCCCACTTTAGAATAATGCTTGAAAATTGCCAGAATCTCGATAGTCTTCACTATATAATCAACAAAAAGGTTATTGATTACCTCAATATGAACCAACACTTAAGCGACAAACAGTACGGGTTTCGATTGGCCCAGTCCACTGCTGATTACTCACAGAATCAGTGAGGAACAAGACAACAAATACATCTCAAGAACGATCGCATTAGATATTTCAAAGGCTTTGAATAAGGTGTGGCATAAAAGTATTACTGCACAAGCTTGCTAGCTATGGAATCACTGGAAGTGTCTTCTCAATTATAAAGTTCTTCCTAACGGGTAGGTCTCTGAAGGTGGTTGTTAACGGCCAGTTCTCCGAGATCCAAGCGATCAATGCAATCGTCAGCTAAGGTTTACTTCTCATGATCTGCCTATAAGTATACTCCGATCATTTTTGAATATCCATGCTGATGATAGAATATTATGTGGGTTCACCTACGAAACTCTAGATGACCAGAGACTGACAGGTGATCTTTATTCTGACCTAGCTGTAACAGCTCAGTGGAGAAAACTGGCCAATCATATTCAATTCTTCGAAAAACAAACTAGTAACATTCTATCATCGTCGATCGGACACAGAACTCTTTCACCAATCCATGACGAACGGATGTTCCCCCTGGAGAGGTCCCATGCCTTGAACGTCTGTTAGGGCCTCAAGTCGAACTCGTACACACGATCCATCGCTAATGATGCTGGGAAAATTCTCGATTCTCTGTACAACTCCAGTAAAAATCTGATTCCTACTGCTATCTTCTACCATTGCATGAGCCAGATCAGAAAAAATGGAGTACTGCTGCCATATATGGGCAGGAGGTGTCCAGATTTTACTTCCGAGTCTCGATAGAGTCCAATAGAGTCTCCAGGTCCTTGTGGGTGACACATTATTTTCCACAGTACAACCCCTTTCTCGCCTACAAAACGTCCCAGGCCTCTCACGGCTCTATCGCTATTTCTATGGAAAATGTTCAGAGTTAAATAATACACTTAACATTGCTTTCTTTACTACAGTTTTATACTTTAAAATGTGTAACAATGAAATATTTCAAATGAATTTGATTTTACAAAATGTTCTTTTTATTCCATTCATGCTAATAAGAAGCATTTATTTTGTGGAAGAGAGTTAAATATCAAAAAGTTGTTTCGTTTAAGGAATTCAAGCTTTACTATAGGTTAATAGGGGATTCTTTCTTTTTAGTCATTGTTAGTTGTCAATAAGTGTTTGTTAACATCTGTGGTCTGTACGTTTAGTTCCAGCACTCATTTAAATTATTTATTTACGGTGTCCTTGCTTCATTCTCAGCCACATCTTCAACATCTTTAAGCTCTTCTTCTTCTTCTTCTTCTTCTTCTTCTTCTTCTTCTTCTTCTTCTTCTTCTTCTCTGTCCTTTTCTATTTATTTTTCTTCTATTACCTTATGTTTTTCTTCTCTTACTTAACTTCTTCTTCTTCTTTACACTTTTCTTCTTTTTCTTCTATTTCCTTATCTCTTTTCACTTAATTATCATCTTCTTCTTCTTCTTCTCTCTTTTTATACTTATTTTTCTTCTACTAGCTTATCATTTTATTCCCTTACTTATCCTCCTTCTGTCCACTTCTTCTTCTTCTTCTTCTTCTTCTTCTTCTTCTTCTTCCCTTTTCTACTTTTTTTCTTCTATTACCTTATATTTTTCATCCTTTACATATCTTATTCTTCATTTTCTTCTTCTTTAGTCATCAAAACTTATGCTTTTTCTGTCTTTTTTCCTTCATTTTTCTTATTTTTAATTACTATTATAAATACTTTTATTCTCGAATTCTCCATTTCTTTTCTTAGTATTCATTTCTATTTTTCTTCATCCCTCCATCCATTCTTCTTAAACACCCCCTCAAAAAATATCATCATATTCTTTTTATTCCTTCAAATCTAATCGCCCCCTACTTAGTTCAATTACTCTAAACTCCCTCTTGTCTTGCGTTCCATCATCTTCAACAACACCATCCACAATGTATCCCTCTATATATTTCTTCACCTCTCACTATTTATCATTTTGTCAGTATGTCAATATATATGTAATGTTGGGTGTGTTTAAATGTATGTGTGTGTGTGTATGTGTGCGTGTGTGGCCCATGTATCCAATGTGTGTGTGTGTGTGTTTGCTAGTGGCCCCACGTACACTTTTTTGTATTTGTAGACTGCTTTCTAATTTCATTTATATTCGATAGAAAGATTACTGACAGGCTCGTTGACTGGTTCAGTTTTTGTTCATCCACCATATTTTTTTTTCTTTGACTTTGCCTGAAAGCGAAAACACAATAATCTCCCGCGCTTTTTTACTCCCGACAAAACCCAACGCCAACTCACTTACTCCGGCGAGCGTCTCACGATCCCTAGCCTCCCGATCCCAGCTCACCATCCACTCGGATAACTTTTTGTATATTCAAGTTCAAACTAAATACAGAATAAGTCAGTTAACCAACAAATTGATGGATTCAATTTATTTTATATTTTTGTGTATTCCGAGTTCAGTGGACAAATGTTTGTTATAGAAACGTAGAGAAAAGAAAATGGCACAGAAAAGAACTAAAAGCCATTTCTTTGTTTCCTTGTAATGCTCTGGTTGTTCGAGTTGTTTATCTTCGCCATTTTCTTTTCTGTTTTTTTTTTCTTCTCTTTTTTTTCATCATTTTCTTTTTAATTCTATCCCTTCATCAAGTTTTCTCTCTTCTATTGTTGTGTCCGTTATTGTTCTTCTAATGTCGTTATGAACAAGATAGCAACTGTTTACACACACACACAGACATATATATATATATATATATATATATATATATATATATATTTTGTCTGTGTATTTCTTTTCTTTTTTTTTTCTTAGGTTTACTTCTCTCTTTCTCACCGTACTTTCTTTGTTTCTTTCCGTCCTGATGATACATCGTTGCGCCAATAGTATCAGTGACTTTCTCTAGAAAGGAACATTGAAGCACCCATTGAAAAAAAAAAGTGGAAGAATAGAAAATGAAGAATCGAATACCGAAATAACATTGCGCACAAATCAGCAATTAGAAATATAATGGGGCATTCGGTCTGAACCGGAAGTTAGGAGAGTCGCAGAATTAACGTTTATTCATATGGCACCAGAGACCAGTATTCCTTAGATTTAGTGAGGGATAGGTTACAACAAAAACGGACAAGAGAGAAAGGAAAAGAGAAAGGATAAAGAAAATAGCAACAAAAAAAAACTTTAAAAAAACGATATGCATATATATATATATATATATATATATATATATATATATATATATAAAGCGAAAAGAAATTGGTCCAACAACTGTAGCTATGATTATAGAAAAGCAATGGGAAATTGCGCAAAATACAAGTGGTTAGAGCGGCAAAGAATAAAAACTGCCAGAAAGTGAATGACGACAAAAAGTGGTTCAGGAGAGACAAAAAAAAAAAAAAAAAAAAAAAAGAATGATAGGCTCTCTTGGCTGGGTTAGGGAAGAACAAGACGTGAGAAGGAAAGGGGAAAAAAAGCAAACATAAATATTCGTGAGAGGAGAATAGAGATTAAGCTGAAGACAAAGATATTCAGAAAGAAAACTGGATTTTTAGAGAAATGTAATATGAAGAAAATGATTGGCTGCGAAAAGAGATTAAAAAAAAATGTACGACTGACAAAGTCGTAAGAGAGGAATAGCTAATATATTATGGACAAAGGGTACGACAGAAGAGAGAAAAGAATAAAAGAGTGAATGAAAAAAAGAGTACAATGTTTTACTGATTACGATGAAGAGAATTAACGAGTTACTTATGAACAGATGCAGAATTATTATCCAGAGAAAAGAAAGAAAATTTAAACAATACTGAACGAAGAGGCAAACAACAAAAATCATATATATATATATATATATGACAGAACTATATATATTTTTATATATCAAGAACAAAATTGGAGAAATTGTATGACAAAGTGGAAAAAGTTTATTTGCGACGCTTTTCGTACTTCAAGACTTCATCGCACTAAATTTCTTAAGTTATCATCCGCGAATGAGGGGATCTGGGGATTTTAGAATTTAAATTTATATATATATATATATATATATATATATATATAGCCTTTCGATGCTTTTTCATTCCATCACTTTTGTTAGTTGGTATCCCACACTGTGAGAATAGATCTGCCAGTAATGTTGTAAGAGCCAGGGTGCAAATTTACTGTAGATGACCATGCGATCAAGGTACTCTATGTGACATTTACGCCGAACTGAATTGTTTACTTTGATCAGAGTAACAGATTTTAAAATTGTAGTCAGTCTCGTTACACAGTTGACATATTTTTAGAAAATCTTCCTTTTATGTTCATATATATATATATATATATATATATATATAATGTTCATATATATATATATATTTCATATATATATATATATTATTCATATATATATATATATATATAATGTTCATATATATATATCTATATGTTCATATATATATATATATTATGTTCATATATATATATATATATATATATATATATATATATATTATGTTCATATATATATATATATATATATTTATGTTCATATATATATGTTCATATATATATATATATATATATATTATGTTCATATATATATATATATATATATATATATATATATATATTGCTTTCAAACCACTCAGAAAAAAATTGATAAGGATTTACCTTAAATTCATTTCAGAAACGGCTATATGAATCTTTTGCTTTTGAGCCACTTGGAAAATAGGAAGGAGATTTACCTTCAATGCAGAAAGTCAAAATTAGTAAGGAAAGTGACTTCTTCATGTCATCGGCTTGGGGTGGCAATCCCAGAAGGCAGCACCCTTGGTATGTGTCCGTAAACAATATCAAGTGTAGATCCAAGCCTTGTAAGTTAAATTGGATAGACAAAAATGTTTGAAAGCTGTCATAATTGCTTTGATATAAATTGAGCGGGGTGGGTTTAGCTTGAACAAACACAAATATGCCTCAACAGGAATCTTCAACGAGGATTGATTAGCCGTCGTAATAGATGTGTGTGCTTGAAAAAAAGTATCTGGTCTTCTTCTTCTACATGGGCGTTGGAGATCATTGCTCGCCACAATTACTTGTCCTTTGTTGCTCTTAATAATGTTTATCTTTTTTGTTATCTCTTCCAAGCCCTGATAGGACTTACGGGAATATTATATTGAAACAGCGGTTACTGTATGATCACCGAAGGTAGGCAACTTTGAGCATGGTCATTAGCAAGATGGCTGATCGCCTGGGAATATCAGCTTAGATGTGTGGGTGGTGTAATGAATAACGGGTAGGAATTATTCAACGGAGAGCCAGGTTGGGTTCGTTATATTCACTTATACGCATATACCCTTGAGAAAGTTATGAATCCACGTTTTCTCCCCTAAGCTATGGGTTAATTAGTATCACTAAAACATTATTATTTCCATAAATAAAATAAGAATTATGTTCGATATATTTAGATTTCGGCATTAAATAAACCATACTGGTTGATACGCCGCTAAAAAAAATAACCAACCAACTAAACCCTGGTCTGCCAGCCATATAATCAAACTCGCTAGGTAGGTTATGCATTGTTTTCTTCTGACCCTCTTGCCTTCAATCTCTCCTGTGAATATTACATTTTCTAAGCACTCTTTCCTTATTGTGTTCTAGAAATTTCAACTCTTTCTGATGTTACGCATATATGGAGACGCTTTCAAATTCCTAGAAGCTGGCATCGCTGATCCTTACATGTTTGTAATGTATTCAATTCCATCTATCCATAATAATAACAGAAAAAAACTGTGTACATGATGTGTGAAAAAGAGGCCAGGCAAAGACAACTGCGACAATCTCTATCTATAAAAGGCAGGATGTGTGTGTGTGTGTGTGTGTGTGTGTGTGTGTGTGTGTGTGTGTGTGTGTGTGTGTGTGTGTGTGTGTGTGTAACGAATGCACGGCCGCAATTTTCGACGGATTTGCACCAAAATTTACATGCCCATGCTCCAAGTTAGCGGCAAGGCCAAGACGGCCTTGCATTTCCCAACTCCCATCGATAGTGGAAATAATCGATGTTTTCATGCTTCTACGGCAGTTTTCATGTAGTTTGCGGGCATTTTCTACTGGCCAGAGCGAGAGCCTATAGCTGGCTGCCACGAATATGCAGGAAGATTCTATTGGCCAGCGTGAGAGCCAACAGCTGACTGACACGAATGTTAACTAGCATGCTAGCATGCAAAAAAAATCGATAGCTGCATTCGTCACAAGTGGGAAAAATTTAAATCTGCATGGCACTTTACTCCAATTGGCTCATTCGCTTGCTTAAACTCAACGTTGATTGTGATTCCGCAGAACTGGGTTGGGGGTGAAAAAGTATTTGTTGTTAAGATTCTTTTTTCATTCGGTTTTTCCAGTTACGAATCCTTTTTTAAAGCTGATCGTTTTGTGTTCATTTTGTTTAGTTCTTTTTTCGTAACAGATTTAATGTTTAATATAGAGCTTCGAAAAAATTCGCAGTGTGAGATAGGCAAGAAGGCATGTAGCAACATCAGCACGGCAAAGGGCACTCCTTTAAAGACAAGGAAGGGCCAAAATATTTTAAGTCAAGTGATAGCGATTGCTGTATGAGTCGTACGATATTTGAATCAAGTACGGACAACGCCGGGCCATACTGCTAGTTTTTAATATGTTCCTTAACTTAGGCGATTATATCTCTTCGCAGTTTTAAACACCTGTAAATGACCGCAATTTTTTTTAAAGATAGTGGACTGGTTTTTACCACCTCCAGGGTTTTAAATTTGTTGCAGCATACCTACTGACGGTAATGTGTATGTCCCCATTAACATAAATACACTAGTAAATACTGTATGTTGCTCTACAGTCAGAAATACGTCTCCAGCTGTGCTGGTCAAACTCTTTGACTCCGAGCAGAGAGGATCCCCAGACGAGGTTATGTCTAAGGGCAGAGTCTCGTCTCGGGAAACAGCTACCCGATTCTGTTTTATACGGGGTCAGCGGAGAATTTTTGAGCGAGCTTTCGGGCTTGGATACCCCACATTAAATTCGGCCTTGTGCCACAACTGACCGCATGGGGCGAGTGGTAGATATCCTGCAGTTGGAGATTCGTTCCCAGCTGTGCTGGTCAAACTGCCTCTGGGCAGAGAGGATCCCCAGACGAGCCTATGTCTAAGGGCAGATTCTCGTCTTGGGAACCAGCTACGCGACTCCGTTTTATACAGGGTCTACGGGAAATTTTTGGCCGAGCTTACGGGTCAAATACCCCACATTAAATTCGGCCTTGTGTCACATCTGACCGCGTGGGGCGGTTGGTAGATATCCTGCAGTTAAGGATTCATTGCGGAATTTACTTGACTCACTTCTTACAGTTGACCACTTCTACGCGCCGCTAGTGAATCTTATGTGTTGTTTGTGTCCTAAATATTATCGTTCATTACCAACCTTCGTGCGATTATTCTATTCAGTAGCCTTCCCTGGGTTACAAGAAAATTCAGAGTTGTTCTTTCCCTAAACTGGCTGCTACACAAGTCTAGTGAGTTCAGTCTCTTTAACCTATAGGTTGATGGAGAAGAAATGGGTTCATGCCTTTCCCAAGGGCATCAGTGTGAAAGTGAACGCAAGAAACTTGAATTCTTCTCACAATTCTTTCCTTTTTTTGCACAGTCTATTTTGACTGATTGATTGATTGATTCGTTTTCTACGGCTATTTAACCAGTTGCAGCTTATTTAAAGCCAGAAAATAATTTTAGATTATAAGAAATTTTTTAGATAATAATGATTCAATGATACAAGTCTTACTAATTAACCCATAGCTGGAGGAGAAGAGGTGAATTCATACCATTTCCCGATGGTATTTGCACGTAAGGGAATATAACAAACACGACTGGAATTGGAGGTCAGTTTTCTGATTTCCAAGCATACAGCAACTTTTATTGACAAGTACTAGGTACTGACCAGGATCGACGTTGCTTAACTTCGGTGACCGTGCGAGAACCGGTGTTTCACCGTAAGCCGTTATTTCTTTACAATGATGTTCAACCTGTACAAGGCCTGGGAGCCACTAAATGTGGTGTAAGAGGCACAGGTTATACGCATGTTTGGGTGATCGTACAGAAACCGATGTTTCAACGTGATATGGCCGTCAGCCACCAAACTAACTGCGATATATATGCGCATAAAAGGAGAAAGGGTGGAAAGCATTTATAGTTGAAGATAGATTGATAGAGAGAGAGATTATCATCCGTAAATATTCTCTTATATATACTAGGACACAAATACACTCACGCAAACACACTTGCACATAATGAGGGAGTAAAAAGACATTGAATGAAACGGAATTCGAGAGATAAGAAGTTTCTACAACAAATTAGCGAATAATAAATTTTAAGTAACATGAAAACGGGAAAATGTGTTTGATAAAGATAGGAAGAGAGAAAAACAAGAAAAGGATAAAGAAGAGTGACAGAAATCCTGTGGGGGGGTGTAAGACAAAAAGAGCTCGAAAAACGAAAAGAAATGGCTGAAATGAGTAAAGGAAATGACAAAACCAGAAACTTCTCCAAAGAAGGAAAACGCGATGAAAAATAACAGCAACTAAATGTAAAAGACAAATTGGAGATGAAGAGGCAAGACGTATTTTAATAAAAAGAAATAAAGATAAAAAAAAAACGGTACGAATGACTAAGTCAAACATGGCGGTAAAACACTCACAGATGAGAAAGCGTGAAAGACTAAAAATGGATGACGTTAAGAAGGGAAAAAGCTGCTGAGATTTTTTGAGAAATTACGCAGTAAAAAGAGGAACATATTGTGAAATAGTCGAAAAATAGAAAGAAAGGCACAAAAATAGCACGGATGAAGGAAAATAAAAGAAAGATAAGCCTTCAAAAATTATTTAAAGAAAGCAAAAAGAGTAAGAAATTGGATTTGAATTAAAAAAAAAAAGGAAACAAAAAACATTTGAATCGATATACGTCAGCAAATAATCATTTCCGTATTTTCTCATTTGTGTGCGTATTTATGAGAGACCGTATATATGTATGCGTAATGGAGATAGTGTGTATGTATGTGCAAAGCAAATTGTATGTTAGCGCATGCATAAAGGTGCGTTTTAGTATTTCTTTTTCTCTTGATAGAATAGTCGTGCTTGTTCGAATAATAATAATAATAATAGTAAGAAGAAGAAGAAGAGGCTAGTCTGAGAAATAGTATGTGTATATTGTTTGTCTATTTTAGTAGGAACGTCTGTGAGTACATATATGGAAGAGTCTGTGTATGTGCGGTGCAAAGAAAAAATAATGGGGCGGTAATTAGACAATATATATGAGGAATTAATATATATATATATATATGTGTGTGTGTGTGTGTGTGTGTGTGTGTGAGCGTAATGTATCATTTATTTCTAATTTTTAGATATAAATACATATATATATAATAGTTCTTCTCTATGACTGTCTATTCCTAAATGCAATGTCTGCTCTTCTTTGTCTCTCTTTCCATATATATATATGTGTGTGCGTGTGTGTGTGTACGTGAGCGTGGGCGTGTGCGTGTGTGTGTACGTGAGCGTGGAAATGTGCGTGTGTGTGTGTGTGTGTGTGCATATGTGTGTTTGTGTCTGCGTGTGTTTGTGTCTGTGTGTGTGCACGTGTTACAGAGTGATATACGTAGGAATGAGTGTATGGAAAACCTGAGAAACACATACTCTCTCTTGAGAAAAAAACGCAAGGGAGCATGCACGTGAGTACGTCCGTGTTTACACTTGTATACTTGTATAGACACACACAAAACGCATACACACACAAATATATAGTCATACTCATATAGTATATGTGGTGTATGTGCATATGCTTAAAAAAGCTTAATGCTGCAGATAGGTGACATATATAAATATATATATATATCAAAAGAGAGATACGAAGAAAGAGTCAGAAAAAGAGAAGCTAGATATGCGCTAAAAGAAAAATAAGTCCTGAAAACTGGAAGAATTACATTGGTTGTCTTTACAACTTTTCCTGGTTTCTCAGATGCGAGCGGCGATAGCAAGAGAAAACCCGAGGAGGGGCCATGTTTTTAAATTTCGTTCCACTTTTTTATTTCTTTTGTCTTTTCTTTTTCATTTTTTTTTTTTTATTATTGGAAAGGACAAGTAATGTATTTAGAGGTAAAGAATAGCGACCAACATGCTGCGCGCTGGATGAAGGAAAGGCAAATGGCGGGAAATAGCAACCAAAAACGGAAACTTGGGTTTGCCGATACGTTGACGCGGATTCCGTTGGAGCGAAGAGACGCGAGACGGGGAAGTGACAACAAACGCAAGAAAGAACGTAGCAAGAAAAAAGAGAGATTGAAAAAGTAGGGAACAGTCATGCAAATGAAGCGAAAGGGCGGAAAATAAGGAAAGAAAACTATAAAAAAAAACACAAGAAAAAAATGCTAGGTGCAGTAGGAAGAGAGAAAGAGTGAAGGGAAGAGAGAGAAAGAGTGAAGGGAAGAGAAAGAAAGAGTGAAGGGAAGAGAGAGAAAGAGTGAAGCGAAGAGAGAGAAATCACAGAAGGTGAGAAGAAGTAAATGTGAAAGAAAACAGAGAATTGTTCTGGATTTGACGGGGCAACGGGAAATAAATGGAGTATAATGACAGAGAAATGACAGAGAAATGACAGAGTAGGCCAGATAACTGAAGAAAGAAAGAAAGAAAGAAAGAAAGAAAGAAGAATCGGGAAAAGTGGTCTAAGAAAGAAAGAAAGAAAGAAAGAAAGAAAGAAAGAAAGAAAGAAAGAAAGAAACTAAAAGAGAAGGCGAGAGAAAAAAGAAACTGAAGGTGAGAAGTAATAACGGAAGAAAGTGAGACGAGTAAGAAATATAATGAATTAAGTGCGAGTGGTAGAAAAGATAAGAGAGAAAGGAAGAAAGAGAAAAAAGAAAGAAAGCGAGCGGAAAGAGAAAAACTGTGAATGGTCAAAGGAAGTGAATAGAAACGAGTGTATGAAGCGGATAAAATGGAAAAAATTACAAAGAAGAATAATTAGGATAAAAGAAAAACAAACCTGGACACATACAAAATGAAAGAAATAATAAAACTATTATACATTGATTTATTCGGTAAAAATATTTGCCATCATTGGTGACAATGGTGATCCTATGAACATTCCCTCTTCCTGTCGATATATATTACAGAAGCTGGAAGGTCATTCGCTCACAAAATGTTAATAGTTCTATTAGGTTGTCTATCTAGATTATTATACGGTTACCAGATGCTTGGTTTTATTCCCGTTTATTACAAAAGCAGTAACGGAGTTTCATCTGTGAAAACTATAATGAACAGGCACAAAATTCTAAAGTCACTGTCGGGAGGAAATTAATGGGAGATAACTGTTTCAAACAGGTGAATATATAACAACGCTTTGATTCAGAAATTCAGATTGAAAAATTAGTTACGAATGGAAAATGAATATGACAAAAAGATAAAAAATTTAAAGAAGCGAAAATGAATGGGCATAAAAGAAAGGACCAAGGAAAAAAGGAATCAGTGGAAAAACGAAAATAGAGGGGAAAATTAGAAAAAGGTAACGACGAAGTAATCGGAAGAATTGAGAAGAAGAAGTAAAAGAAAAAAAGAAAGAAATGATAAGTGGAAAGGAGAAAGGAAAATTATAAAAGAAGAAGAAGAAGAAGAAATGATAAAGAGGAAAAAAGGGGAGGAGGAAAGAGGAGAAATGATAAAAGTTCCGAAGAAATTAAGATGATAAAATAAAAAAAGAAGTAGAAAAAAAAGGAAGAAAAAAATTATAAGTAAAAAGAAGAAAAATAAGAAACAAGAAAAATAAGAAAAAGGAATATGACCAAATGATAAGAAGTCAGAAGAAAAAAAATAAAGAAAAGACAAATAAAATTAAATAAAATTACAATCGTTAAAGATGATTTACTTCCCTTGGGTGTCTTGCTGAAAATGCTGTTTATACAGACATTTTAGAGAGGTAAGAAGCCCTCTATGTCAACTCAACATTTCTCTGTTCATAGAAGCGGTATTTATCTTCTTCTTTGTGTACAGTGTCCCCTCAGTAGGTAGTCAATCATGGTTCTCCGTAATTTCCTGTCTTCTGTAGCTCTTAATAAATTTTCTCTTTTTGTTATTTCTCCTAAACCCTGTCCCGCCATCCACTTACTGAAGCTCACTAAGTATTTTATGTGTTGTTTTCTTCTGACCCTCTTGCCTTCAATCCGCCCTGTGAATATCAAATTTTCTAAGCCCTCTTTCTTCATTATGGGCCCTAGAAATTTCAACTGCCTCTTTCTGATGTTAAGTATAAATTTCCTTTTTGTTTTCAATTTTTCTAAGATTTCGTCGGTGCTTATATATTCACTCCATGTTATTCATCTAGTATACTAAAATATCAATAATAATTATTACTTTTTTATATTAAAGGTAGAAATTCTGTAGCATTTTTCCTTCATTATTGTTTATGGTCAACTTTAATTTTAGCTATTGTTATTTCTTTTCTAACTTCTATTCCTCTTCATATAATAATAATAATAATAATAATAATAATAATCACAAACATACCAAGGTAGTGGCATATGTGCACTGGAAGATATGCAAGAAGCACGAAATCGAAACCACTGAGAGGTGGTATGAGCACCAACCAGACACAGTTACACAGAATAACGATGTAACTATCCTCTGGGACATGTCAATTCAAACTGACATAGAAATAAAAGCCAACAGAAAATGATATTATAAAAGATAAAAACTTCAGGAAGTGTGTGCTTATTGACATAACAGTACCACCTGAAAGAAATTAAAATTATCGAGAAATTGTCCAAATACAAGGACCTGGAGATGTGGGGAATGAAGTCTGAGACTGTACTAATAGTAATCGGAGCTCTGGGCCTCGTGAGAAATGGAATGGACAATTTTACTAACAGTTTCCCAGGTAATATCAACATACAAGATGCCCAGAATATCGCCCTGCTAAGAACATCCTATATACCAAGAAAAGTGTTGTCAGTTAAATGACAATTCTCTATAGAGCCTAAAGACAATAGTTTGGACCCGACTCTACAGGGTACAAAGCAGGAAATATAACATACACAAATAATAATAAGATGAAGAAGAATAAGAAGAACGAAGGATAAACCTGAGCAAAAATGGAAAAATATAACTAAGAATAATGTTAGGTAACCCTTAACAAAATACCAAAATAGAAATCCCCAGGAAATCCTCAGGCTACCCAACTTCTGGTCGTATATTTTTGTTGTTTATAACCAGTTATACAGCAGTTATTTTTTAATATTTCATGTGCATGGTAACCTAATTTGCCTAATGGCTGGATGATTCCTGGAATTGTAGATCTTAAACTGAGGGTGATATTTTTATTGTGGTTTACTAATTCATAAGTAAGGGACACTGAGTTGGGATCGAACTCACTATTAATAATTTACATCTTACTCAATCTTCATGCTGTGATGGGGTTTGCATATACCAGCAGCCCACAGAGCTATATGGCAGGATTATTACTCCTAGCAGTTTTAACCAAGCTGGACTGGTAGAAGTGCATGGATCAAATGAAATGCGAATCACAAGAAGCCATGGGGTGCAGTTTGGTGCTTCTGCTGCATTGGCGGAAAAGTCAGTTTGCTAGAAATGCCAATAATTTCTAAGATCCCCAAGTTTCCAAAGCGAATTATTGATAAAGCTATCGAATAGGCAAACATAGTCGGCTTTGTCAACGAAATATTTATGTTTTGTGACGTTATCGATACTGAGACGCTCATGGTGGTTTGGGCTTCGCTCTTTGTTGTTTGGGCTTCTCTCTTCGCGGTTTAGGCTTAGCTCTTTGCGGTTTGGGCTTCTCTCTTCGCGGTTTAGGCTTAGCTCTTTGCGGTTTGGGCTTCTCTCTTCGCGGTTTAGGCTTAGCTCTTTGCGGTTTGGGCTTCTCTCTTCGTGGTTTAGGGTTAGCTCTTCGCTGTTTGGGCTTCTCTCTTCGCGGTTTAGGCTTAGCTCTTTGCGGTTTCGGATTCTCTCTTCGCGGTTTAGGCTTAGCTCTTTGCGGTTTCGACTTTCCCTCTTCGCGGTTAAGGCTTAGCTCTTTGCGGTTTCGGCTTCTCTCTTCGCGGTTTAGGCTTAGCTCTTTGCGGGTTGGGCTTTTCTCTTCGCGGTTTAGGCTTAGTTCTTTGCAGTTTCGGCTTCTCTCTTCGCAGTTTAGGCTTAGCTCTTCGAGGTTTCGGCTTCTCTCTTCGCGGTTTAGGCTTAGCTCTTCGCGTTTTGGGCTTATTCCTTCACGGTTTGGCCTTCCCTTTTCGCACCGTTCAATGTAATACTAGAGAAGTAAAGGCTACAATATTAGCGATGCACCTGTATGGAAACCGTCTCATGGACATAACAGTATCGGACAAGCTTCGAAAATATAAAGTGACCAATTCAGCTTAGATGCCGGATGCAATATGGACAGACTACCAACTGCTAAGGATGACCGAAAATGTTGGTGTCATGATGTCATGCCAAATCCAAGCAAGCTCAATACCATTATGATGACAGCTTGGGACCCCAGCTTTAGTTGTTAGAACAATAATTTAGCTGATCAGGTAAAATTAAGGAATTGTGGAAAAGAGAAAGAGGAAACAATACCAATTTAGATATTTTGTAAACAGAATAACTTATCGTATATTACTGGAATCTAAGACGCACATCTATTTTCAAGATGAATATTAAAACCTCTGATGAGACAATAAATCCGTGAATTTGTTGTACAAGACGCGATATTCTTAGCTCTTCTAGATGTTCCTACTTACGAGGTTAGGCTAAAAAGTTCATAGGCTATGAAGGAGTGATGCTGTTGCTGTGAAATCTTGCATGTATTTATTTCAACACTTCTTATTAATAACTGTCTTGTTTCTTTCCAAATAATCTGAAACCTGACTGTCCAAAGAAGACTTTTCATCCTGTTCGTAAAAAAAAAAATAACATAAACAGAAGATATGACATCATCATCACTGCGATACTAATTCCCGACCAAGTATGTTTTATGTTGGCTCTAGAGAATGAATTAAGACAAACCTATAACACTAACATGTACCAAACAGCGAGCAGAGACACTGATCCAAATCGTTTCACACTATGGTGATCGTCAGGAGAGATGATCTTAGAGTCACGATCTTGATCTGAGTCCTTGAGCGCTGTTTGTATATATAAATGTTTTCATTTTTATAAATTTATTATTATTATTATTATTATTATTATTATTATTATTATTATTATTATTATTATAACACTTGGAGAAGAACGCTATTTAATAAAATAAAAAGAAAGACACGGTATTTAACAATGTTTCTATATTTGCATGTTTTATAAAAACTGGATTCAAGTATAGAAAATATAAAAATAAACAAACGATGCAAATCTTTGTACAACTGTCACTTGTCTTGAGAAAAATGGCTGTATGACAATGAACAGGACAAAACGAATGAAACGTGGCCATCGTGTATGGAATAGAACTGAAGCGTGCTCATATTGAAAGTGACACAAATATACGAATCCTAATATATCAATTAGAACAGTCAATTTGATAAGTGCATCCCAGGCACATGCATCGCAGCCAAATATGCGTGATGTGCCGACAGGAATTTTGATAAAAGCAGAGCATGACCGGATAGGTGGGGCCCAGTTATAATTACGTTCAGGTCAGGAGGCAACTCAGTACACCCGGACTCTATCTGATTGAGGAAGTCTCCAACTAACTAAATATTACTTCTCAGTCCCCTTGGCTATCGCATCCTTCAGACTGTTTTATTCCCTCTGTATATAATTCGGCCGTATTCATGGGGGAGGTTAAATAATTTTTCTTCTATTTTCTCTCTTCGTAATCTGAGTTATAATGACATCACTAGTAAAGAAGAATCTGTAATCTGGCCACCAAAAAAAAAAAACGTCGCCATGTAATGCGAAGTTTCTGGAGTTTTCTAGGGGTTGGGTCCATCTCCCCTCTAAGCGATATGAGCCACGTAGTAGTAGCTGATACTGTATCGATAACAGACTGCCGCCCTGAGTAAGACGATAAACTACACCCAACAGCAAGGCCTCTGATCAGGAGGTTTTGAGGAGCGTGGAACCACCTCTTAATTGCTGGTGTTCCCAGATCCACCCTGACCCGGGGTGGTAGCACCTGTTATGTTCCCAGCTATAGGCAAATAGTTAACCCCAAAACTGGGGTCAAAATATATGAAAGTGTAAAAATAGGTTTTAATACCAGAAATACTTTGTAAAAAAATTATTACCAGCAATATATTTTTGAAAAGAAATATTACCAGCGATACATTATTGAATGAAAATTATTTCCAGAAATAGATTTTTGGAGAAAAAATATTACCAGAAATAGATTTTTGAAAACAATACTACCAACAATAAAAGTTTTGTCGGCATTAAATAACACAGTGAGGTTTATATGCCGTCAAACAAACCAAACTCAACCAAATAACAGACAGTATTCTTCAACAATACCAGTGACAAGGATCTTTTTAGGTTTGGTGGCGAGGCTAAGAATACTCCGACTTCATACCTTGAAGGAAGAATGCCCGGATACACGTATATACACCAGCACTATGTTTACCTTCTGACACAAATGTAAAATGAAGCTATGATTTCGTTCTTATTCAAGTTTAGATAGGACTTACATTACAGTTAAAAAGTTTGAAGCCACCCTGAGAATTAGCACGGGATGAACTTGACAGAAGAGTGAAAATAAAAAAAATGAAAAAGAGCTCTTAAAGTCATTGAAAAATAGAATGGAATCGCTTATCAAACTTATACTTTGATAAACTTTTGCAACGAATGCCCAAACTTTGTGCTGCAGTAATCAAGGTTAAAGGAGGATATTTTGACGAGAGCAAAATTTAATCATGATATGCTTTTTTCTTTTTGTCATAATAAGATTTCTAATAAAAAATCATGTCTCATTTTTTTTTTTGATCATGTATAATAATTTTCTCTTATTTCAACTATAAAACAACTACTTTTGGGGCCAATTTAAAAAATTACCAAGGGTAACCTCAAAACTACATATCAATTCGTTTGCGACATTATTAATTTCTGTTTTTTTATCAACTCTTTTCTTCAAAAAATAAACTACAATTACATTTTATTCAATTATGTATTCACCATTATTCACAATGACTTGCTAACATTTATTAAACAGCTTTTCGTTACATTTGAATAAAATTCCACCGGGTTTTTATGTGAAAAAGTGTTCAACAAACACTTGAATATGGTTTTCATTAGATAATTTTTCACAATCAAAACATTTCGCAGCGATCAAACAAGATAATTATTGGTTGGTAAAAAGGTCAGGTGAAAATGGCGAGTAGAGATAGAATTGACCGCCCGAGTTCCCATTTTTTGTCCTGTGTTATTTTTGGCATACGAGGCCTTGAATTGTCATAGAGAACACCTTTGTTCATACTGATGAGCGCAAGGGACTTTTCGACCAAACATTTATGGATATGTTGCAGATACTGGATATATCAATATGTATTACCTATTTCAGTGCGTCTATAGCTGTAATCGAAAAATAGCCGACGATCACACAAAATCATTTTTATTCCCTGGATCTCAGCTTTTCGGGGGCCGGTTGTGGATATTCTTCTGAATACACTTTCTTTTGCGCTGAATATTGTATGTAACACATTTCTTATTGCCTTTAATGATATTAGGTTGGCCAGAAAGTCCTGACTCATTTAGGAAGCAGAAAGAAAGCAACAAACTTTTATGGAGCAACACTAACATTTATTCTTCAATATAAAGTCCATCATACTCGACGATCTTCTGCCATCGATCAGCCAGTATCCAAATATGTCCCAGATACCTGTTTGTTGGATTTAAATAAAAAAAACTTGTAAACAAGCTTCCTTCACTTCATCAAAGTGTTGAGTCGCCGATCGCGGAGGAAGTGTGCCCCTGAGCCGTAGTCACTCGGAGTAGCAGCGGAACTGATTGGTAGATGTGGAAAAATCTCAACACCGTCTATCTGTTTGAACTTCTCCTTATTCAACCTGGTAGTGTGTTGTCTCTCGTTGTCTTCTGAAAGAAAGCCAAACCTCGATTAACAAAAGCAGGATACTCATTCTTTTCTTTTGTCGTAGACGCGGTCGCGGTGCTGGCAAAACAGTTGAGCGCTGATGGCGCGGATCTTGTGGAACAAGCTCGAAATGCAATACTCCTTAGAAATTCTTCCAGACAGAGATCAAGATTTGTGGTTTTCTTTCCGCTTCCCATGTGAGTCGGGACTTTCTGGCCAACCTAGTATATTTTAGGAATAGACTATTTCTCTGTTGTAAATCGTTTTAAGAACGTGTGGAACTAAAATAACCAGATTGCTGAATTTAATTTGCTTTTCTAAGTGTTGGCATGTGCTACATTTTGATGGGTTCAACATCTTTGCTAATCCCAGACTACTTTTTCTATAGATTGCTTTCCATTAATGAATTTAGAGTTTCATCATCAAAGTCCGATGAACGTCCCGGTCTGGCTTCATGTTCTAAGAACGCTTCTCCAGAATTAAACTTTACAAACCAATTTCGTACTAGCACGCCAGTTTTGAACCCATGACCGTCAACACTACATATTTTTCGAGATATTTTCAGGATTTTATTCACTTGCTTGAACTCTCATAACGTTATGCGAAGTAAATCCACATTGAATCCCTCTATCAGTGTGGTTGCTAAATTTACGTTTTTATCCACTGTTTACGCTGGCAATACCGTGAAAAAAAATATGTTAGTGTACTCCAAATTTATTAATTAGTAATTACGATGATACATTCATCATGACAATTAGTTCCAAAAAAAGTAAATTGTCAATTTGATATTAATTCATTGTGATTCTACTCCTATAATTTATATTTGATGTTAAGTAAATCAACACAGATTATTATATCATAAATTAATTAACCCGGTCATTGCAATAGTACAAGTTACAATGATCATTACTGATAAGTAAATACAATCAACTTTGCTCGTAATTCGAACTCAGTTCGCTAAATGCGTTTTCCCTGTCAATAACCAGTAAGCCAACTCGCATTTCAGTAATCATCGTATCGTGTTTTTGAATTACTGCGATGACCTTTTTTTTTTCTTTTTTTCATTGGGTTCGCGTGTGTTAGAATCGCTTTCCTTGCCACTTGACTTCCCTTCTCCAACTCCCAAATAAAAAAAGCTCTTTTTTCAGATGTAAACAGGATAAGATATAAAACAGTTACTGTCCCCGCTAGTTTGATACTGAGATTGAAAGAGTAAAATATTTAAGTGGAATTCATACAAAAGGCTCGAGTTTTTGACAGATTTTTACTTGAAGAGGGTCGCTCGAACTTACATTCATTAAGTTCGTCATTTGTTGAACAAGATTCAAAAGCAAAGAGAGAGAAAAAAAACGGAAGGAAGAAGGATTGGAAACGTGAAGAGAAAACGAACGGAGCTGAATTCCCAGCACTTTTGCCCTAGCCCGAGCTACAATATGCCTTTCTCGTTTTTGTTGCCAGCACTTCCGGTCGATACGTGCTTGATGAACAGACGACGGTGCAGCATGAATGCAGTTAATTTGCTTGATCTGACAACTTCCGCTTTGGACTCAAAGCGCCATTTTGTTTACTAATTGCTGATTTGTGCCGCCATTTTTTTCATTTCTTTTTTTTTTGTTATCTTTTCCATTTCGTGATTCTCTTACAATATTTCTTCGATCTTAATGCCTACTCAGAATAACGAAAAAGAAGGGCGATGCGCTTTTCTTTTTAGTTCTGAAAGATGACTCGGGAGCGTGTAATTAGTCAGGAAAAAGTCAAACTTGAGCGAGAAAATAGGCTCAAAAATAAAAGAAAGAAAGAAAGAAAGATACGTTTATTCTTCTTACATGGCAGTCGAAAAACAGAGAAAAAGAAATGCGCATGCGTGCCGAGTGACTACCCTCCAGCTTCCTCCCATGCCAAGTTTAGAATAAGCATAAAAGAAATGGCTCATGTCTGAAATAGAAGGAACGATGCAACGCGAAAGAAAGACTTTCTTCACACTTAGCGCCTCCGTTCGTCTTTTGTGGCAGGCCATGACTACATTAAAGCAGCTACAGCAGAAATTCCTTACCCTGACCCGATCGCCTTTACTATCTTCCCTACTGCATAATGTGCATTTTGCTGCTATTCAACTTGCGGAGGGTTGTTATTTGAAGACATGTTTTCAAAAGGATATAAATATAAGCTGTTAGTTTAAGGACAATCTACAGATCCTGCCTTCTATTCAACCTCGAAATGAATGATCCGCCGACCCATTGATAGACGTTAACATCTTGCTTGATTCTTTTCAACGAAATGGCTTTCAGAAACGAAATAGTATCTTTGCTTTTGCCTTGAACTTGAATTCTTTGCGGAGGTTGAGAGGAGAGCTAGATTATCGGAAATGAATTCATGCATCTTTTCAGATTGTCGTTCTTTCAGAGGTGAGCATGTGACGGAGTTCTTTGGTCGTCATGTTACAGTATCCTTCGACCTGAGCTGCAGTTTGTCGATGGCGGTTACTTTCAGTCTGTTCAGCAGAAAGAAAGGAAAATAACTCAAAATGCAAACCTCGAAAATATCTGAAAACTGTCAACACAGCGGTGTATGATAAAAAGCATGCACTAAGACAATGTCAGCGACAAAAACAACCGCCTACAAGTCTTTCAAACACCGTATTAAATACCGTTATGGGACGTCTATCTTTTTTTTTTTTTAATGGTTGATCAATATGTAATATCTTTTTCAAATTTAATTTTTTGTAAAAATACCACGATTCTTTCTTTCTTTCTTTCTTAACCGCAAGACAAAACTCCATTAATTCCGCTTTTCCTGCCAATCATTTACTTTCTACATAGCTGACCATGTGGTTGCACGTAGAAAACCAAAAGCCTTTTTTCTTTAAGATAATTACCTCAATACAAGGCTAAAGAGACACATATGGTAGAGAGATACTGATTGAGGCGTGTGATATGAATGTAAGGCCAGGTAAACGGAAGTGAAGATTAGAAAGATAAGGGCGATATATAGGGATTAACACTTTTTTAATCATTTCACCATAATCTAAGAAATAAAGCCACTAAGATGCAAGGGGTTACTGAGTGCCAGATAATATGAGAAAAGCTACTATCAAGGGAAGAAGACTTTAAAAAAACAAAAAACAAGATGAGATAGGAAGACAGATGATAATGATTGAAATTGCACTTAAATTTTTGAAGCTCCGAGAAGTGCTATAGAAGAAGCTGTATGCATAGAACTTACGGTTACATCTAGCAATTTCAACTGTAAAATGATGAGACCTTGCCACCAATCTAGTACAGCGGTTAAAATCATAAAGTCAAGGTACCATAGTTCATCTGAACAAGTTCATCAGACCATGAAATATTTATAGAAAAGGCACAGGGAAGCTATTTTACGGAAAGGGAATGATGCCGAGATACCAGGTCAGGACTAATAACATTGCAGATTTTCTCTGGATTTTATTAAGAATCTCTAAATTCATAGCCAGATCAACAGACCTGACGTGGCAGCAATATTCAAAGCGAAGACGAATGTCACTTGGTTTTAATTTAAGTATGTATTTTTCAAGGAAGTCTCTACACGGGAGTCTGTCCCACAAAGTTGCAGTCATTAGTGAAAAGTTATCTGAGTAGAACTTTCTTCTTAAATTTGGAATACAAAGGAAATGAGGGTGATTCTGTTGTTCATGATGACGGTCGTCTTTGAGTATAGAATCCAGAGGTTAGCAGTGAATATTTCGAAGACAGTAGGGAAGCGTTGTTCAGGCTAGCAGTGGATATTCCGGTAAAGTAGCAGAGCGTACTTCAGTAGTTCTTCCTTCTGTTCTTTCGCCTGACAAGTTGGCACTGGACATTCGGAGAGAGTAAACAAATATGGCCGCCTTTATACACGACGGATTGAATATTTTACGTCTTCTGATTGGTTAACCTTCTATTGGTGGACTATAAAGTGAGTCAAGTCATTTGGGCTAGCTCACTAGTAAACATAATACCCAAAAAACTGCAACAGATTCGACTTCGTAGAAATATCATGGCTATTGCTGGATGTAAAGATCTGAATTGGTAGCACTAAAGAGCGGAGCTCAGCTGAACATTTGCCATGAAATAGTAATAAAGTATCTATACGCTTCCAAGGTTAATTTGAGTGAGGAGGTGGCTGGAGACTTGAAAATAAATTATGCTATATTTAACCGAGTCATGACCACCGTCCCATTTGAACAGGTTAAGATTGTAGTGATCGGGGAAACATCCTCTTGGGAGTCTGTTCCACTGATCAGTGATCCGCGGGCAGAAACTGATCGATTGGAACTTACTACTCACCGATGGAATACGGAAGGAACGTAGGTAGTTTACTAGAATATTAGTGGCATAACAGATCCTAGCCGTGATGATTAGACCTGGCGGTGCCAAGGAATGTACTTCGTCCAAGCACTTTTCCTGGAAGTGGCAGTAGAGCAGTAAGAGGCTCACTATATCCCGCCTGTGTGAGAGAGAGGCTGGAGGGCGGAAAATAATTCGTCACCCACATGAACTCGGAGACTCTTTTGAACTCTATCAAGACGGGAAATTGAGGACCGGTAAGCTCCCGCCAAGACATGACAACAATCCTCCATTTTCGACATGATCTGGCTCTTATAAAGGTAGAGGATAGCATGGGAAGTCGGGTACTTACTGAAGCGGAACAGGGAGCCGATCATGTGAACTGCACCTTTAGCGATGGATCGTATATAAGAGTTCCACTTGAAATCGGGTGTGAGTTTGAGGCTCAATATTCACTCGAGTCACGGTACCACCTCTAGGGGACATCCGTTCGCCGACACTGGCGGTAGATTAGAGTATGATCGGTGTTGATAATTAGTTTTGTTTTCGAGGCACTGGATATAACCAACCATTTTCCCCTACTGGGAAGTTAGTGCTAGATTGGAAGAAAGGTCAAATCTGATCCCTAAGTGTTTTAAAGGTGCGCCCGTATATCGTCGTATCATCGACATAGATGTTTACAAATAACCTTAATATATTCATAGGCAGATCATTTATTTAAACCAGAAAGAGTGTTGGTCCGAAAAGTGACCGCCAGGGTCTCGGAGGACTGGTCGTTAATAACTATCTTCGGGGATCTACCTGTTAGAAAGGATGTTATAAATAAGAATAACCTTCCAATAATCCCTTAGCTGGTGAGCTTGTGTAGGAAACTTTTGGGACACACCTTGTCGAAGGCCTTCGAGATATCTAGTACTATGGTCCTCGAGAGGTCTGTGTTGTCAAGAGCCTCACTAAGTGTGTGTGTAATGGAATTTAGGGCGTCAGCAGTGGATTATGATGATCGAAACCCATACTACTCGTCGCATAGGAAGTTGTTCTAGGTGCTATAGAAGTGCTTTGTGTTGTGACTTGTTTAGGGGCCCAAAAGAAAGACACGGAAGACAAAGGTCGGTTGAAAAAGTATTTGAAGATATATACAAAACAATAGTGTTAGTATTAAGTAGATTTGCACTGCGTCTACTACTCCACTCCATTTCCCACTCTGCGCTCCCGTACGACTCTCACGGTTTGTATTTATGAGAGAAGGAAGAGTTCATTATACTGTAAGAGGGTTTAACGCAACACTTTGATTATTTATATTATTTATATCCGGTCTAATGTGAAATACGTAGAAAGTGTAATGAAGCAAAGGAAAGAAAAAATTATGAAAATATCAGTAAAAAGGGGCAACTTTCAAAGCAGCTGTATTTATTCAGAAGATGGCATCATTCTCACAGAACATTTTCGAAATTCCGGGAAGAACTCGAAAACCTACCCAGGGGCAGATTGCGACAGCGATCACAATGGAGATGCGATTACACAAATAAAAAGAAAAATAGAAGGATGAAAAGTTTTCAATATAAAGAATTGAAAAATTACAACATTCAGAGCAATTTTAAGGGGTGTGCTCTGAGAAAGATTAACACTAACACTCCAAAATGTGAACTCTGGAATGGAGTTAGAGAAGCTCTGCAGGATGAAGCAGCAAAACACATCTTGAAGAAGAAAGCAATGACCAGATAAATGATGGATGGATGAAGGAATACTGAGTTTGATGGAAGAGCGAAGGCTAGCGAAGAATCGACAGTCGAGAAATACGGATAAAATGTAATGAAGCAAAGAAAAGCTGGCTTTGAAAAAAAGAATGCTGGAAACTAGAAGAAAAATATCGCTCAAATTCAAACGAGAACTAAGACAAAATCAAGAAATTGCCAGTAAAGGAGGATAATATTCTAAACGGCTATGTTCATTAAGAAGAGTGCATCATGTCCACAGTGTCACGTGATATTAGCAGTAAATGGAAGTGTAATGTCAAAGAACTGTTCAACAACGCCAGAAGTGAACGGCACAATATCGGAGACGAGATTTGAGAGACGAGATTTGAAAGTCGTATCGAAGGGAAGCGAACGATAGGACGGCAACTTACATTATATTTGAACCGACTTTTTTTTAATCACTTCACCCCTAGCAAATCAATAAAGCCACTAAGACGCAAGAGGTTGCCGAGATGCAAAGAAGAAAATCCTTCTTAAGGATTGAGAACAATAAAAGTGCGGGAATTAAGAAGACAAAAGATAACGATTGAAATTCCATTTCAAATGTTGAGGATCAAAGCTGATTCGTAAAAAAAGAGCTAAGAAGAGAGTTCCACAAGCGAGAAGTGAAAGAGAAGAAACTGTTAGCATAGAACTTGCGGTTACGTCTAGTCACCTTTACTGTAAAATGACTAGACCTAGCTGCCAATCTAGTATTGCAAATAATTAAGAGACGAGGACCAAGTGTTGTGGATCCCGCGTAAAAAATAGGTATTCAATAAATGACAAACGCAAGTATTTAAGCTAAGAAATTAAATGTATTTACACAAAATACAAAAGGTAATGCTGATAGTAAAATCCAGGAACACGGTTAGTAGCAAATACAGATAGATATATACAGTCTCGAAATAGGACTTCCTTAGAGTCTACGTGCTTGTAACTGACTTCTACAAGAGGTTACTTCACTCTATCCGACTACCGACACTCACAGACGACTCCTGTACGACTCATATTCTTTGCCTGACTGTGGCTATTTTATGGTAGCAGGACGAGTCCATTATATCCGAAAAGGGTGGTCCCATAACACCAAATCTACGGTGGCCATCTTCAGCTGTGCTCCCGGTTGTGAGCAGTTGAGAGATATTATCACCTAAGTGTGCTTCATGCATGGCAACTAAGTAAGCAAACAATCTTAATGTTGTCACAGATTTCAAGTGCAGTAACCTTCGGCTATCTACAGATCTATGTCGGTCTTGGTTACCGTCAGGGAATTTCAAACTGAACCTTTTAATCTGCATTTTTCTTAATCCTCGTTCCACGCCTAGAAATATATTGTTCCGTTTTTAGTACTGCTCATTTATTGCTATCACAATCTCCACTAAGACTGTGCTGCGCCAAAAAGAAAAATCACTAGATATGAACAGCGGGATGGGAATATTCTACATTCAGAGATTAAATAAAAAGTCCAGGATCTTGCAAGGTGCGGGAAATCCCAACAGCGTATGCTTGAAAATTTTCAGAAATACAATTATCGAAAGATAACATATGTAGAGTATTACATTATTTTATATATTAGTCTTTACAAACGAAAATATTTTTGATACAGTCTAACAGCAAGGGCAAAATCAGTTTCAGAAATATTACAAGAATAGATGCTAGGGACGGGGTATTGTGTAAATGATTAAGATTTGATCTTGTAAAACAATGATGGGTGCACAAAGTAGAAGCTGTGGCGGAGAATTAAAAGATAAGTAAAATTCAATGAAATTTTAAAATACAAATTGAATAACCGAATTTACATTCGGAGACAAAATCCCGTCATTGAATATACGTCCGAAAACCAGATCTTCTCGACGAATCTACGTTCGAAGACCAGCTCCCATCATCGAATCTATATCTGTACACCAGATATCATCATCGAATCAACGTTCGAAGATCAGCCGCCAACAAAGCTAAGTACGGAAATCCGATCTCGTCGTCGAAACTAAATTTGGAGGCCAGATCTTATCATCGAATCAATGTCGAGGAAAGAGATCTCGACATTGAATCTACATTTGGAGACCAGATGTATCATCCAGTCTATGTCCGGAAAACAGATCTCATCAGTGAATATATGTTCAAAGACAAGATCTCGACATTGAAACTACATTCGGAGACCAGATGTTATCGTCCAGTCTACGTACGAAAAACAGATCTCATCAATGAATCTATGTTCAAAGACAAGATCTCATCGTCGTGCACAAAAACATGTGTCAGTTTTAGATATCTAGGCTGAACAATTAGTGTAATGGTTATAATCAAAGAAAGTGGAGCAGGCATTCTGTGTCTACGTGCCGTGTCCCTTCACGGCGTTGCCAATCAATTTCCTGTCCTTTGTAAAGATTAATGTCTCTTTTTGTTATAGTGATTACCCAAGCGTAGCTTAGAAGTGGCACAAGACCGAAAGTGGGAGGCACACAGTGAGGATCTAACTCACTACTCAGTTGTAATTGTTCTACCGAGACAAGCTTGCTAAACATTTCACCGCCTCAAGGTGCCCACGGGTCTCTATATATAGTGATTTTCCAAGCGTGTCTTAGATGTGTCACAAAGCCGAAAGTGGTGGGTACCCGGTGAGGATCGAACTCACTACTCAGACGTAATTGTTCTAGCGAGACAAGCTTGCTAACCATTACACCGCCTCGAGGTGCCCACGGATTTCTAAATATAGTGATTTTCCAAGCGTATCTTAGATGTGTCCACAAAGCCGAAAGTGGTGGGTACCCGGTGAGGATCGAACTCACTACTCAGTCGTAATTGTTCTGGCGAGACAAGCTTTCTAACCATTACACCGCCTCGAGGTGCCCACGGATTCTAAATATAGTGATTTTCCAAGCGTATCTTAGATGTGTCACAAAGCCGAAAGTGGTGGGTACCGGTGAGGATCGAACTCACTACTCAGTCGTAATTGTTCTAAAGGACAAGCTTTCTAACCATTACACCGCCTCGAGGTGCCCACGGATTTCTAAATATAGTGATTTTCCAAGCGTATCTTAGATGTGTCACAAAGCCGACAGTGGTGGGTATCCGGTGAGGATCGAACTCACTACTCAGTCGTAATTGTTCTAGCGAGACAAGCTTTCTAACCATTACACCGCCTCGAGGTGCCCACGGATTTCTAAATATAGTGATTTTCCAAGCGTATCTTAGATGTGTCACAAAGCCGAAAGTGGTGGGTACCCGGTGAGGATCGAACTCACTACTCAGTCGTAATTGTTCTAGCGAGACAAGCTTTCTAACCATTACACCGCCTCGAGGTGCACACGAATTTCTAAATATTGTGATTTTCAAAGCGTATCTTAGATGTGTCACAAAGCCGAAAGTGGTGGGTAACCGGTGAGGATCGAACTCACTACTCAGTCGTAATTGTTCTAGCGAGACAAGCTTTCTAACTATTACACCGCCTCGAGGTGCCCACGGATTTCTAAATATAGTGATTTTCCAAGCGTATCTTAGATGTGTCACAAAGCCGAAAGTGGTGGGTACCATCGAACTCACTACTCAGTCGTAATTGTTCTAGTGAGACAAGCTTTCTAACCATTACACCGCCTCGAGGTTTTCTAAATATAGTGATTTTCCAAGCGTATCTTAGATGTGTCACAAAGCCGAAAGTGGTGGGTACCCGGTGAGGATCGAACTCACTACTCAGTCGTAATTGTTCTAGCGAGACAAGCTTTCTAACCATTACACCGCCTCGAGGTGCCCACGGATTTCTAAATATAGTGATTTTCCAAGCGTATCTTAGATGTGTCACAAAGCCGAAAGTGGTGGGTACCCGGTGAATATCGAACTCACTACTCAGTCGTAATTGTTCTAGCGAGACAAGCTTTCTAACCATTACACCGCCTCGAGGTGCCCACGGATTTCTAAATATAGTGATTTTCCAAGCGTATCTTAGATGTCACAAAGCCGAAAGTGGTGGGTGCCCGGTGAGGATCGAACTCACTACTCAGTCATAATTGTTCTAGCGAGACAAGCTTTCTAACCATTACACCGCCTCGAGGTGCCCACGGATTTCTAAATATAGTGATTTTCCAGGCGTATCTTAGATGTGTCACAAAGCCGAAAGTGGTGGGTACCCGGTGAGGATCGAACTCACTACTCAGTCATAATTGTTCTAGCGAGACAAGCTTTCCTAACCATTACACCGCCTCGAGGTGCCCACAGATTTCTAAATATAGTGATTTTCCAAGCGTATCTTAGATGTGTCACAAAGCCGAAAGTGGTGGGTACCCGGTGAGGATCGAACTCACTACTCAGTCGTAATTGTTCTAAGACAAGCTCTCTAACCATTACACCGCCTCGAGGTGCACACGAATTTCTAAATATTGTGATTTTCCAAGCGTATCTTAGATGTGTCACAAAGCCGAAAGTGGTGGGTAACCGGTGAGGATCGAACTCACTACTCAGTCGTAATTGTTCTAGCGAGACAAGCTCTCTAACTATTACACCGCCTCGAGGTGCCCACAGTTTCTAAATATAGTGATTTTCCAAGCGTATCTTAGATGTGTCACAAAGCCGAAAGTGGTGGGTACCCGGTGAGGATCGAACTCACTACTCAGTCGTAATTGTTCTAGCGAGACAAGCTTTCTAACCATTACACCGCCTCGAGGTGCCCACGGATTTCTAAATATAGTGATTTTCCAAGCGTATCTTAGATGTGTCACAAAGCCGAAAGTGGTGGGTACCCGGTGAGGATCGATCTCACTACTCAGTCGTAATTGTTCTACCGAGACAAGCTTGCTAAACATTACACCGCCTCGAGGTGCCCACGGATTTCTAAATATAGTGATTTTCCAAGCGTATCTTAGATGTGTCCACAAAGCCGAAAGTGGTGGGTACCCGGTGAATATCGAACTCACTACTCAGTCGTAATTGTTCTAGCGAGACAAGCTTTTCTAACCATTACACCGCCTCGAGGTGCCCACGGATTTCTAAATATATAGTGATTTTCCAAGCGTATCTTAGATGTGTCACAAAGCCGAAAGTGGTGGGTACCGGTGAGGATCGAACTCACTACTCAGTCGTAATTGTTCTAGCGAGACAAGCTTTCTAACCATTACACCGCCTCGAGGTGCCCACGGATTTCTAAATATAGTGATTTTCCAAGCGTATCTTAGATGTGTCACAAAGCCGAAAGTGGTGGGTACCCGGTGAGGATCGATCTCACTACTCAGTCGTAATTGTTCTACCGAGACAAGCTTGCTAAACATTACACCGCCTCGAGGTGCACACGGATTTCTAAATATAGTGATTTTCCAAGCGTTTCTTAGATGTGTCACAAAGCCGAAAGTGGTGGGTACCCGGTGAGGATCGAACTCACTACTCAATCGTAATTGTTCTAGCGAGACAAGCTTTCTAACCATTACACCGCCTCGAGGTGCCCACGGATTTCTAAATATAGGGATTTTCCAAGCGTATCTTAGATGTGTCACAAAGCCGAAAGTGGTGGGTACCCGGTGAGGATCGAACTCACTACTCAGTCGTAATTGTTCTGGCGAGACAAAACTTCTAACCATTACACCGCCTCGTGGTGCACACGGATTTCTAAACATAGTGATTTTCCAAGCGTATCTTAGATGTGTCACAAAGCCGAAAGTGGTGGGTACCCGGTGAGGATCGAACTCACTACTCAGGCGTAATTGATCTAGCGAGAGAAGCTTGCTAACCATTACACCGCCTCGAGGTGCCCACGGATTTTTAAATATACTGATTTTCCAAGCGTATCTTAGATGTGTCACAAAGCCGAAAGTGTGGGGTACCCGGTGAGGATCGAACTCACTACTCAGTCGTAATTGTTCTAGCGAGACTAGCTTGTTAACCATTACACCGCCTCGAGGTGCCCACGGATTTCTAAATATAGTGATTTTCCAAGCGTATCTTAGATGTGTCACAAAACCGAAAGTGGAGGGTACCCGTTGAGGATCGAACGCACTACTCAGTCGTAATTGTTCTAGCGAGACAAGCTTTCTAACCATTACACCGCCTCGAGGTGTCCACGGATTTCTAAATATAGTGATTTTCCAAGCGTATCTTAGATGTGTCACAAAGCCGAAAGTGGTGCGTACCCGGTGAGGATCGATCTCACTACTCAGTCGTAATTGTTCTAGCGAGACAAGCTTTCTAACCATTACACCGCCTCGAGGTGCCCACGGATTTCTAAATATAGTGATTTTCCAAGCGTATCTTAGATGTGTCACAAAGCCGAAAGTGGTGGGTACCCGGTGAGGATCGATCTCACTACTCAGTCGTAATTGTTCTACCGAGACAAGCTTGCTAAACATTACACCGCCTCGAGGTGCACACGGATTTCTAAATATAGTGATTTTCCAAGCGTTTCTTAGATGTGTCACAAAAGCCGAAAGTGGTGGGTACCTGGTGAGGATCGAACTCACTACTCAATCGTAATTGTTCTAGCGAGACAAGCTTTCTAACCATTACACCGCCTCGAGGGGCCCACGGATTTCTAAATATAGTGATTTTCCAAGCGTATCTTAGATGTGTCACAAAGCCGAAAGTGGTGGGTACCCGGTGAGGATCGAACTCACTACTCAGTCGTAATTGTTCTAGCGAGACAAGCTTTCTAACCATTACACCGCCTCGAGGTGCACACGGATTTCTAAACATAGTGATTTTCCAAGCGTATCTTAGATGTGTCACAAAGCCGAAAGTGGTGGGTACCCGGTGAGGATCGAACTCACTACTCCGGCGTAATTGATCTAGTGAGAGAAGCTTGCTAACCATTACACCGCCTCGAGGTGCCCACGGATTTTTAAATATACTGATTTTCCAAGCGTATCTTAGATGTGTCACAAAGCCGAAAGTGTGGGGTACCCGGTGAGGATCGAACTCACTACTCAGTCGTAATTGTTCTAGCGAGACTAGCTTGTTAACCATTACACCGCCTCGAGGTGCCCACGGATTTCTAAATATAGTGATTTTCCAAGCGTATCTTAGATGTGTCACAAAACCGAAAGTGGAGGGTACCCGTTGAGGATCGAACGCACTACTCAGTCGTAATTGTTCTAGCGAGACAAGCTTTCTAACCATTACACCGCCTCGTGGTTCCCACGGATTTCTAAATATAGTGATTTTCCAAGCGTAGCTTAGATGTGTCACAAAGCCGAAATTGGGGGGTACCCGGTGAGGATCGAACTCACTACTCAGTCGTAATTGTTCTAGCGAGACAAGCTTGCTAAACATTACACCGCCTCGAGGTGTCCACGGATTTCTAAATATAGTGATTTTCCAAGCGTATCTTAGATGTGTCACAAAGCCGAAAGTGGTGGGTACCCGGTGAGGATCGAACTCACTACTCAGTCGTAATTGTTCTAGCGAGAGACAAGCTTTCTAACCATTACACCGCCTCGAGGTGCACACGGATTTCTAAACATAGTGATTTTCCAAGCGTATCTTAGATGTATCACAAAGCCGAAAGTGGTGGGCACCCGGTGAGGATCGAACTCACTACTCAGTCGTAATTGTTCTAGCGAGACAAGCTTTCTAACCATTACACCGCCTCGTGATTCCCACGGATTTCTAAATATAGTGATTTTCCAAGCGTAGCTTAGATGTGTCACAAAGCCGAAATTGGGGGGTACCCGGTGAGGATCGAACTCACTACTCAGTCGTAATTGTTCTAGAGAGACAAGCTGGCTAACCATTACACCGCCTCGAGATGTCCTGTCTGTTTTTGTTATATCACTTATTGCCTTATCTATTTCCTCAAGCTCGCTCGGTTGGTTTTGCGTTGCTTTCCTCTGTTCCGCTTGAATTCAATCTGTCTTATGTGTATCAAATTTTCCAAACCCTCTTACCCCATCATATGCTCTAGAAATTTCAATTGTCTATTCCGGTTTTAAGTGTTCTTTTAGTTTCCATTTTCGTCGTGGTTCACTTGTTTGGTCCATGATATCCTCACTATCCTTCTGTAGAATCACATTCATGTTGCTTCATGTCTCTTCTTCATCTGTGAGGAGATTGTCCAGCATTCCCTGCCATTTAGGAAGACTGATATTACGTAACATTTCAGTTCATTTTTCTTTGTGATCTTACGGCCATATCACGTTAAAACACCGGTTCTCGTACGATCACCGAAGATAAGCAACGTCGAGTCTGGACGGGCGACCGCTTGAAAATACCTGGTGCTTTAACTTTGGATATGCCTATGGTGTAATGGATAACGGCTCGGAATAGGAAATCAGAGAGTTTGCTATATTCATTTACGCGCAAATACCCTTGGTAAAATACCCTTGGTAAAATACCCTTGGTAAAATACCCTTGGTAAAATTACGAATCCACCTCTCCATCCAGCTGTCGGTTAAACAGTAGAACTTGTATCAGTAAATCATTATTATCTCCAAAATATTTATCACAAAATTTTTTTTTTCTAGTTTTATATAACCTACAAAATGTTTTCTTTATTTCTAACATTTTCTCTGTCTCTTAATAAACGAATTCAAATTCTGAATTCATCTCCCAGCTATGGTTTAAATAGAACATAGTGGGCCACTTAGCCTTATTAGTGTAACCAGTCTAGGACAAAAAGAACTCTGAATTCAAAAGCTGTTTGATGAGGGATGGGCTCGCCATGATACCTCGCCATACATACACCGACTCCAGCTACGATTGTAGTACACATTGTGCACCTGTTACGAGTTACGGGATTCGTGATCGTGGATAAGATTGTTCCAGGAGAGTCAAGCATGAAATCTAACGGAAGTAAATAAACTAGAGAAACAGCTGAATGTTAATTGAATAGACGTTATTTACCTGGAGCTCCTTGATTAAATCCAAAGAACAATCAGCAATATTGTTGGTCCTGATCTGGTAGTTTGTATTCAGTCACCTTCCCACCTCCGCAATGTTGCCTTTCTGTGTCTTTTCTATAAATACTTTCATGATAATTATTCGAATGAGCTATTCGCCATGGTATCTAGATTATTTTTTTAAATTTAAGCGCAGTACTAGACTGGAATCAAGAACTTATCAATTTACAGTTGAACTAGCTAGATGTAACCGTAAGTTCTATGCTAAAAGTTTTTTTTTTTTTCTCGCACTTTTCACTTGTGGGACTCCATTCTGGCTCCATACTTGCCTGCCAACATTAATCTGCAAAAGTTTAAATGCAATGTCAATCGCTATCTACTGTCCTCCCGGTTACTCTTTTCTCTTCCCGCTCATTATTAATGTTTCTGTTCTTAATTAGCTCA
>CAHIKZ030005335.1:245000-312500 GCA_903632075.3 Acanthosepion pharaonis | reverse complement strand
AAAAACTACAAAAATTATTGAGAAAAGAAAAAATATATATGTTTATTCAATTCATTTCTTCATTGAAATTATGTTCGACAAGGACGCTACAATATATCCGGTCATTTGATAATACATGTATATATATTTTTTTTCCCTTTCCCTTTCATTTCCGTTTTATTTTTAAAGTTTGTGGATGTGGTCTTAAACTCACGCGTCAAGACAACAAAAACACAATCAGATTATAATACATAAGCACCCAGACATAATTAGATATACACACACACACACACACACACACATACACACACAAACACACAAACACACACATACATACACACTAAAAAAAAAAAAAAAAAAGGAGGAGGTGGGGGAAAAATGAACATCACTACAGCCCTTTATGAAAAAGGGAGACGTGAAACTAACACTAATACACACACACAGTGAATACACTCTACATACACATAGACACCGATAGATACACATACATACATCCACAGACAATGACAGACAATGAGAAATCACAACCAATAAATATTTCAGACTTAAATAAATGCTAACCACTTATTGAATTATAACTTAAGGAGCAAATATACAAAGATAAAAAATGGTTAAAAAATAATATTATTTAATATATTAAAACGAAAAATTCTAAAACCATAAATATCAATAAAAATATATATTAATCATATAAGTTGATAATAGTTTCATTATATATTAGGCAAAGAAAAACAGTATACAGAAACACACAACTATATACATATATATATATATATATATATATATACACGGGAGCAAAAACAAATTAACACACATAAATATACACTCATACATACATATACATATATATTTACATACAGAAATGCATACAAATAAATATATAAACATAAACATATACGCACATATACATATCTATGATAACAAGTACACATGCACGCACATATACATATAAACCTAAATACACCCACATATATACATACAAACTTTTATGCACACATACTTACATATATAAAAAAAAACAGTCATGATATACCAAAGTTTCCATACCCCCACATACACACAAACAAACTCATACATAATAGGTGCCAACACACACACATATATATATATACACATAAACATACATAAATATAAATACATTAAATAATATTATTTTTAACCATTTTTATCTTTGTATATTTGCTCCCTTAAGTTATAATTCAATAAGTGGTTAGCATTTATTTAAGTCTGAAATATTTATTGGTTGTGATTTCTCATTGTCTGTCATTGTCTGTGGATGTATGTATGTGTATCTATCGGTGTCTATGTGTATGTAGAGTGTATTCACTGTGTGTGTGTATTAGTGTTAGTTTCCACGTCTCCCTTTTTTCATAAAGGGCTGTAGTGATGTTCATTTTTTCCCCCCCACCTCCTCCTTTTTTTTTTTTTTTTTAGTGTGTATGTATGTGTGTGTGTGTGTGTGTGTTTGTTTGTGTATGTGTGTATGTGTGTGTGTGTGTGTGTATATCTAATTATGTCTGGGTGCTTATGTATTATAATCTGATTGTGTTTTTGTTGTCTTGACGCGTGAGTTTAAGACCACATCCACAAACTTTAAAATAAAAACGGAAATGAAAGGGAAAGGGAAAAAAATATATATACATGTATTATCAAATGACCGGATATATTGTAGCGTCCTTGTCGAACATAATTTCAATGAAGAAATGAATTGAATAAACATATATATTTTTTCTTTTCTTAATAATTTTGTAGTTTTTAAACTTAATAGTGATTAAATTTGGATTTTAAAATTACCAGTTTTTAATTTTAATATTAAATTTTATCATATGATTTTATAATTATTAGTTAGTATAAATTATTTTTAATATTACACTTATTTAAAGATCTGAATAGCTATTATAGCAGGATTTCGTTGTCAAGCTTTTGAATCTTTCTATACTTCGTTTTTGATTGGTTATTCTAGCTTTTGTAACAATGCTCCCCCTAGTGTAGGATCGTTAATTAATCTGAAACTTTTAAAACCATTTATTTTATTTTCAACATCATCACTTGAGAAGACACAGAATGTGTTGAAACAAAATGGCTATTTTTGTAGTGATCTTATAACATACTTATGTTATAATTTTTTATGAAAAATAATTATATATATATATATATATATATATATATATATATATGTTAATAAATACACACATATCTACGTTTGTATGCGACTCAAATTTCGTTGGTTACCCAACTCATCGGACAAGATGGGTAAACAGCAAAACTCGAGTCACACACAAAACGTAGGTATATGTGCATTTATTAACATATATTTGTTAGCTCTATCTAATCACATTGAGCACTATTATGTCTAGACCTCTAAATTTAATAATTTGTGGTACACATATATTGCTATTTTTAAACAAGTGTGGCACCATGCATGATTGGAAAACTGAAAGGAGATATTCATAAATATATGATTTATTTTTTTTCGGTTTGTTAACCATTTGATAGTTATTTAGAGATGAGAAATATTTGGGTTTTGAGAATAATTCTCTAATTGCATTTAGGCGATCCGCGAGAAAGAAAGGGGGGAGGAGGAAGGAAAAAGAAAGAGAAATAGATGGTACAAAACCCGGTCATAAGCACACACGCTTAGCTGACACATAACAGGTGTCAAAAGATATCTAGGTCAAGTACCTGACCGAAATCCACGAAAAATGGAAGATGTTATAATTAGTTGAAGAAATAGAGTTTAGAGATAATGGAAAAAAGAAAAAGAAAGAAAAAATATAATACGAAACCAGGTCATAAGCGAAAACACACACGCTCGACTGGCACATATCAGATGTCAAAAATATCAGGTCAAGCACTTGATCTAATTCCGTGTCCACGGAAGATGGAAGTTTGTTAAATTTAGCTGAAGAAATAAAATTTTAGGGACAATGAAAAAATATTGATAAGTAACAAATGAAAAGGGTGTCATTGAGATGATAGGTAACAGATGGGGAACTGTATCTAAGGATATGAAAACAAAACATTAATACACGAAAGCCAGGCGGTTTTTGGAGTTGAGGGGGGGCGCCCAGGTTGATGTCGCTTTTTGAGATAATTAAGATTTTGTTAACCAGCTCCGAGCGAAAGAAAAAGGTGGAATATTTGTATTAGCTCGCGACGCCGCCACGCAGTCTGGGAAAATTCCTTTCTTAGATCGCATCCAATTAGCGGTAGGCTGTTGACAGATGCCACGTGTGGAAGGGACCGATAGCGTCATTCGATCACATACGAAAAGGGCAAATTTAAATTTTGTTTTTTTTAAGCAAGGTGTTTCTTCCCCAGAACAAGGCCACGGATTGTACACGCCCAATTAGAGATGTCACGAAGGAAGGAGAAGATACCGACCAGAGTCTCATTGGCCGAGGACAGTCACATGATACATGAGGGAGGAGGAGAGACACCTGACCAGAGTCTCATTGGCCGAGAGCGGTCACGTGATGTGCGAGGGAGGAGGAAAGATGCCCGACCAGGACCCCATTGGTCGAGAGCGGTCACCCTGACATACGAGGGACCAGGGAAGCGGGTATACGCCTTCCCCAGAGGCACAGTAAAGAAGTAGGAGTGAAAGTAAGAGCGATAATGGAAAATCCCTAATCAGAAATAATAATTCTTTAGAATTATCAAGAAAACCTTGGCGCCGACAGACCCACCCCAGTTTTTGACTGCCTCAATAAAAGCAGGACCCCAACCGACAGAAATCAGTTGGAGCGGTGCCGCGGACAGCGAGGGAGCTTGAGCGCGGGCGGCGGGCCCGGTTCATTCGCCCCCTTGCGGGCAAGAGAATCCGAAGTGAAGAAATTCGTCCAACCCAAGTCGAAGTGAAGAAAATCGCCCGAAAGCCGAAGAGAAATCAGTTGGGGTTGCGCCTCGGACGAAGAAGAAGTTAAGTTGCAGTTGCGCCTCGGAGAAGTTGGAATCAAACCAAGCCTAAGAAGAGAAATTCGTCCAACCCAAGTCGAAGTGAAGAAATTCGCCCAACTCAAGCCGAAGTGAATAAGCTCGTCCAACCGAAGCCGAAGAGAAGAAGTCAGTTCGCGCACTGACGGCAGAGATGAGTGAACAATAGTTCAGACTCTGAGGATAGAGTTAGTTATAGCCACGGACGACGAGAGAAATCACCCGTGAACGACAGGTAGAGATCAGCGCCCAGTGTCGAACCAAACCACACCCCGAAATGCAAATCTCTAGAGAGCAGGCAACTCGAAGCCTTTAAGTTGTACGGTAGAAGCTTGGTGCCACAGTCCACAAAACGGGTCGGGAGGTAGGAATAATTTTGTGTAACGAACATTTAGATATAAAAAGTTGTTATTTTTTCTTCAATAATTTTTGACCTTGTGAGTTTTTTTTCTTGTGTGTTATCACCCCGTTGGACTCAGCTTGCATACGGTCCCAATCCCTGTTTGATCCCGTCTGTCTAAGATCTAATCACAACGTGGGTAGGCAGACCGGAGATCAGTGCAGTTACCCTAGTAACCAGGCGTTGGAAGCGAGTTGGGAACGACGAGGCTGGTATTCATCTAACCAAAGGGTTAGAACGTCACACTTGAGCAGCGAGGAGCGAACAGCTGACGCCGCGGCAAAGACGTCATATCTGGTGTCGTGACCATAGGACCAGAACCCTGGACCACGTCACGTCACAGTTGGCGCCGCGAACGAGATCGAACGACAGAGTCGACGCTGCGACCAGGGGGGGGGGGCGACGTCACACAAGTGTTATGTAGCGAATTAACATTATTACGAATATTTAATATATTATGATTAAGTATTATTATATTGTTATGAAAAATTAATACATTGTATTTACTAAATTATTTATACATTGGCATGAATTAATTGTATTTTATTTATATTTTAACATAATATTTGTTTATGAAAGTGGACATATTTTCGAATTTATATGGAAAGCGCTCCGAATTGTAATGTTCATTTTGTTTTGATTATTATTGACGAATTGTTTTTGTATAGGTGATCTCCCCTTATCATTTATCATTCAAGCAGTTTTACCAACAACAATAATAAAAAATGGCCATGTCTATATTTGACGAAAATTTGATACCATTTATTTATTATATATATTGTTGCAACCTAGAAAAGTTTACCGAATGAAGAACAACCAAAACAGAGGTTGGAAATGAAATGGTAATCTTTATAACATCAACAAAATAACATACTCGCCAGCGGCGTGGAGTAGGTAAACCACTGCTAGTGGTGAACTACTTAGCATATTACTCCCACTTACAATAGTGACCACTTTATTCATGAGTATTGGGACATACCCATTAGTGTTTATAGGTACGGTATACATATATATATATATATATATATATATATATATATAATTTATTAATTTATTTCTATTATTTATAATTTAAACAGAAATTATGATAAGAGTAAAATATTATACATATAGTGTGTGTGTGTGTGTGTGTGTGTGTGTGTGTGTGTGTGTGTGTGTGTGTGTGTGTGTGTGTGTGTGTGTGTGTGTGTGTGAATATTAATAATTGTTATAATATAGTTTACCTATCGTAGTAGGCTGATCAAAATTGTTATTTGTCAAACTTGACTCAGTGCGTCTTAAGAGCTAAACTTGTCCATGTGACCCAATATAGATCAAACTCGTTACTGTTACCGTGTGATAGATAGATAGATAGATAGATAGATAGATAGATAGATAGATAAAAACAAAGAGAAAAGAAGGCTAGAAGGGGAGTCACATCACTGTGGAGTAGGGGGTGCCAAATACACCTAAGATTGACTGGACGGCTATCCTTTCAGTGGAACACATTGTGACCACGAATTTTGGCCCAAATAAGTGGCTGTTTTTTTCAAACTGGTTTACATACAAAGAAGAAAATATTACATATGTTAGATTCTCTTCTTTCAGAATTGTTTGTATTAATCGGCTATTCTTTGTAAGTGATATCCCATTTACCTGGAATCTACTGTATTTTTTAAGTTTGGTTTAGTCTGGCCCAAGGACACAAGTATTGAACACACAGTTAAGTTCGAACTCAGTTCAATAATAACAGTCAGCAAGAAGATTTTTCCTGACACTGTTCCATGGCGACGTTACGCTCTCTCTCTCTCATTCCTCTCTCTCTCTCGCTCTCTCTCTCTCTCGCTCTCTCTTTCTCTCTCTCTCTCTATCTCATTCCTTTCTCTCTCTCTTATTTCTTTCTTTCTCTCTCTCCCCCTCTCTTTCTCTTTCTTACCGTTTCTCAGAATCCACTCTCTTTTGTGTTTGGCACAAAGTGGTTTCAAAAGGCGAGCCATTTAATTTAATAACTGCCAACAGTGCTGCCTCAAAAAATGCCAAACAAATAAATATTTCTCGCGATTGAATTCGTCCGAAAACAAAACCAAATCAATATGAATACAAATAGCCAATGAAATGGTAATCACGAGACGCTGGCAAATTTTGCACACATCACGTTCCGTTTGCAAAACGTTTGATGGCGTTTCTTGGTAACTGCAACAAGCGATAAAGAAAAGGAGAAAGAAAAATGAGGGAAAATAGCTACTTGTATGGAACAATTTGTTCAGTGGCATTATTTCCACAAGTGTATCTTAACGTGAGTCTCGCTTGAAAAAAAAAATAGGAGTTATTGAAAACATCGAAGTGTTATTTCTTTCTGAAACTATTGATTAAAACGTATTGATTAGCAATCCGCTTCGATGATAAGTGTAAACAAATACACTACTTAAGATTGTAGCTTGATTTCATTCCTATTTCGCATATTTGCCTTTGCTTTTCCTCCAAACAATTCGATTAATATTCTCAAATACGTTAACTCATTTGTCATCTTAATAGCAAAACAGTAAAAAGAACTTAGCTGAAACAAAATATTTTTTTTTCAAAATTTGGCTTTTCATTCCAACTGTTTTTATCTGATTCCAACTTCTTTGGAAGCAACTGACTAGAAATGGAAGAAAACCCATTCAAGATTTCTTAAGAATTTATTCTGGAACTTTTTCGACTTTTCTAAATTTTCTTTTGTTTTTGCCGTTCACACGATAAATGAGTATTGCAGACGACAATCAATGGCCGATGGTTTCTCTACCGAAATCAATAGGCAATATACATTTATGGGGGATTATTTTCAAAGATATCTGCACTATTCTTAAATAGACTTTGTAATCGGTCAGAGTTTTTAAAAAATATTTACTAAGTGTAGCTTAGGTCAGTAAAAATCTCAATAGAGAAAATGTTTTTATTACAGTCTTACCAATGGCTAAACTTTGGATAGCTTGTAACTTAACATTGAAACGTAGCAAAAAACTACAGAATTAATATACGAAATTGCGTTTATGTTTCATGAATCTTTAACATCGTACATAGTCTGACTGATATATTTTTTGCATCCGCTCTTATATTATCGTCTCTTATCATTATATATATATATATATATATATATATATATATATATATATATATATATATATATATATATATATATATATATCTGTGTGTGTGTGTGTTTTGTAGGATTATTATAAAAATAAATTGACATATGTCTATATTATTCAAGGAAACATGCATGCATATATATATACATGCATGTTTCATTTAATATAGACATACGTCTATTTATTTTTATAGTAATCCTTTCTAGTCTTCTAATTATCTTCTTGATGTTAAGTTAAAATTCATCAAGAAAGGCGCCGTAGTTCTTGCTAACCCAAGTACTTTCGATTTCCTCCGAGAACATTCTCAAGGGGAATTGCGAAGATAAAATTAATGTAACTGTGATTGCAGGGGTGGCGATTTTTGTAAACACCCATGAACGCGCTCTGTTATAATGATTTTAAAATTAACCGTTGTAGCTAAGATGTTTTTTTTTTTTTGTGGGGGGGTGTTTTATTTGTTTTGTTTTGTTTTTTTGTTGTCCGCGAAAGGAGGTAACCCGAGATGGTAAAAATGCAACATGGCGTTAAATGTTAGAAAGTACTTGGTTTAACAAGAACTGGGGTACCTTCCTTGATAGTTTTTTCCTCTTATCTCTTTTTATTCATTTTGTCTCTTCTACAGATACTCTTCATCTGAGAATATTTAGGTATATATATAAATATATATGTGCATGTGTGTGTGTGAGCGAGAGAGAGAAAGAGTGTGTGTGTGTGTGTATGTGTGTGCGTGTATGTGTGTGTGTGACATACGTCATACTCGAGAGACCTTAGATTTGCTTTTGATTAGGTTGTTGGTGGTAGCGTATTATCTGTTTTGTAATCGAACGCAGGCTTTTGTCGTATCGATACTGGTCTCAATATTTTGTCATCGTGGTCCAGCGACTATGGCAAAGTTCTAATCAGGATTCTCATACGGGCGGTTGCCCTGGGAGTACACCCACCCTCCTGCAAGCTTCCGTTACTATCCAAGGTAAAGGAAGGGACCGATCATTTTTAGCACTGACTACGCAAAAAGAACGAAGTTAGATGCAATGTCAGCCTGCCTTTTTGAATTCTGGCTCCAGGTTTTATCCTTAAGGGGTTTTCTCCTGATTTTTTCTGTATGACTGATTATGGCCGCAGGTTAGCGATCGCCAGAAATTAGAGTTATCCTTTTCTTCGGTGAACTAGTTGTTGAAGCCTATGAATTCAATTTTAGAGGCATTGACATAGAGTCCAACATGGTTCAAAGAAATGGTGGAATTGGTAATGGAGTCTGCAGGAGTGATAGCTAGGTCATCTGTATAGTTAATATCTGTCAACTTTTTTGCAGAGTCTAAGCTTGATGGAACAAACACTCGTATGGTGAGAGCTATACTTAACATTTCTTCGAGACAATACCCAATTAAATCACAACACTATGGAGCTATACCTGATATTTCTACAATCTTACGCAAACGCTGGAGAGTAAAACAAGAAATTGTGTGTGATCTACCGCTCTGGGTACTAAAGCATGACAAAAGACGGGCAGATGATAGGCACATGAATGTTCGTGATAGGTCGGCCGAATAATAGAAAAAATGAGGAATTGTCCTTTCAGATAGCAGAGTTCAATCAGCCGGATGTAAGCGTTACCTTTACGGTTTCTTTTCGAGCATATTCGTTAAAACTATTCTTTATTGTTTCACAGCAAAAAGTCTGAATACTATGTTCCTATGTTTCCAGATGCATTTTGAGCATATCCGTTACACTGTTTCTTTATTGTTCCACAGCAAAGCGTATATATTTTAAACTCCAGATGCATTTTGAGCATATCCGTTACACTGTTTCTTTATTGTTCCACAGCAAAGCGTAATATTTTTACACCTCCAGATGCATTTTGAGCATATCCGTTACACTGTTTCTTTATTGTTCCATGCGTACTATATTTTTACCCTCCAGATGCATTTTGAGCATATCCGTTTTGATTGTTCCACAGCAAAGCGTACTATATTTTTACACCTCCAGATGCATTTTGAGCATATCCGTTACACTGTTTCTTTATTGTTCCACAGCAAAGCGTACTATATTTTTACACCTCCAGATGCATTTTGAGCATATCCGTTACACTGTTTCTTTATTGTTCCACAGCAAAGCGTACTATATTTTTTCACCTCCAGATGCATTTTTGAGCATATCCGTTACACTGTTTCTTTATTGTTCCACAGCAAAGCGTACTATATTTTTACACCTCCAGATGCATTTTGAGCATATACGTTAAACCGTTTCTTTACTGTTCCACAGCAAAACGTCTGAATACTGTTTCTACGCCTCCAAATACATTTTGATCATATCCGTTACAGCGGTTTTTTTTATTGTTCCACAGCAAAACGTCCTAATACTATGTTTCTACGCTTCCTGAGATGCATTTTGAGCATATCTTTTAAAATGTCATAGTTCTATTGTTGAAATGAGAATGCCTAAGTGTTATGTGTTTTTAAGTCTGACAGAAATTTTTATTATAATCCTTAAAATGTAATTTTTACAAACAACTATCAGTTATTTTTATAGTGATGTCCCCCCTGTACAAAATCCGAGATCTACTTAGTGTTAAGGGTCACAGTAAGAAGTAGTTTATGTGAGTAGGAATGGAACATAACAGTTAATCCTATATTTGAACAGGCAAAGAATTTGGTGGTTGGTGAAACATTCTCTTGTGAGTCGGTTCTGCAAAGCATCGATTCACAGAAAGAATCTGTTCGAGTGGAACTTACTCATCCCGAATGGAATACGGAGGGAATGTGGAAGGTTTTTTTTCCAATGTGAGTGTCATGGCGGGTCCTAGCCGTGAAGATTAGAAACAGAGAATCCAAGGAATGCAGTTCGTCCGAACACTTTCCGTGGAATTTAACGGTAGATCAGTGAGAGGCTTGTCACATCTCACCTCTGAGAGAGAGGTTGGATGTGACAAAATAATTTGTCACCTACGTCGACTCTGAGATGCTTTTTGCCTCTAGTTTGATAGCTTTAGGTCGCTTTTTCACAATAAACTGTTGGAATTGTGGCCCATTCCTCCTTAGAGAACTGTAACAACTATTTGTAGGACTTCTTGTTTATAAATGCTCTTTTCAATTCTACCATATTTGCTATCAGACTGAAATCAAGGATTTAGTATGAACAGATTGACCTTGATTTCCTTGTTCTTGTGCCATCACGATATAAGTAGAATGAAGATCATTATCCATTTGGAGAATTCATTTCCCACCAAGCTTTTACTTTCTGTGTGATTTCTTGAGATATTAATTCAATATATCCGCACAATTTTCCTTCTCATGGTACTCATGTAGAGAAGCACCCACACGACGTAAACTGTCACTGTCGTGCTTCACAGCTGGTATTATGTCCTTCTACATACAAGACTCCCCCTTCCTAGAAATATACACGATGGTCAACGATAGTTCTATATTTGTTTCATCAGAACAGAGGATATTTTTCAATAACTGATGGTGTTTGTGTCACAAAGCAAACATATTAATAATGTCGCTTATTTGAATAAAACTAGACTATATCTTCGTAAATTGAATATTGAAACCAGTAAAATCAACCATTGTCAAAAGAATTTAAATTACATATCACCGAACACATCGACACCATTGTTGTATGTTTCAGCATTACTTTCATACTCAGTCCCATCATTTAATGAGATAACGCCATACTTATTATCCCGCTGTGTATAAAATAAACCATCAACAGTTATCTCCCTTTTCTTTCCTTCGTTTTTTTTGTGGGTTTATTTATTTATTTATTTTTTTTGCTTGCCGTTTGACAGATCTCGTGTATATATATATATATATATATATATATATATATATATATATATATATATATATAATTATTATTATTATTATTATTATTATTAGAAATTCCCAAGTTCACTATCCCATTGTTTTGATATCTCCAATACATTTTTTATTCGTTATCTGAGCTTTTCAAGGCTTCGTTCATAGCTAATTTCGCTTGCTGTTATTTTTTGTGTCTTTTTCTTTTTTTCCATTCTCTTTTATTCTACTTTATAACATGTATTCGCGATTTGTTACTGCCTTCGTTTTGTTCTTTCGGACGCGAACACTTTCCATCGTCTGAGTTCTAATTATTTTCTTTATCATAAACATCCAAATGCATCCTTATAACATTTCTGTTTAATGTAATCTTTTCTCTGTCCTCTCGTGATGTGGCCACTTCTTTACATATGAAGAACTAAGCAGATAGCCGTCTGCCTTTGTAGTAATAATAATTATTATTATAAAAAAAACTAACGATAATATGTATTAGCAGTTGTGCATTCAGAAAAATACAAAAACAACTTTGTATCTCTTTCATTACTATACACGTGTTCACGCGTCTAATCTTTCTCTGCATATGAACGCGCAATTATACAAAAGTAAGCAGACAGCCGTCTATGAATAATAATATGAACTACAGTTATTTTCTGCTTCGGGAATTCTATGTTGTATGTCGGAGATACTAAAATCAAACAAAGACAAAAACTGAAATATATGCGAGATGTCTTAACAGAGGACGGAAAGTGTGACAACGAAATCCTGAGGCGCAAAAGTTGGCCTCCAAAAGCTAAGCAATGTATTAGAGACAGAATCTTTTTTTGTTGTTGTTAGAAACAAAAGAAAAAGAAAGGTAAATTGTTATGCAATATCAGTCGTCCTATATAACAACGCACGCTGGACAATCCCCTAACAGAAGAACTGTCCTGGGTATGGCGATAAACTACATCGGGAGGCAAGGGCTCTGATCGGATGATTGGTAGTTTTGACGAGTTTGGAACCACCTCTTAACTGCTATTGTTCCCAGATCCGCCATGGCCTTGGATGGTATCACCTGTTAAGCTCCCATCTATGGAAAAATAGTAAACCCCCAAACAAAAATCAACAGTACATTTTTATAATAAAATATTACAATTTTATATTAAAATGACAATCTATACAACAGTAAAAAATATAATACATTTTTATAGTAAAATTACCAATAATGCATTTTATCATCTACAAAATATATATCTAAAAAACATAACTTCACTCTGAAAGCATAAAATTATGTACAGAATATCTGTAGTTGAATGCATAAAATTACGTACAATATATTTAACTTTCGGCATTAAATAACCCATAGAGATTGATAAGGACTGCGTAGCAATCAGTCTGAGAAAGAGATAACTCTGAAAGAGAAACCGTGGAGAAAACAACGGGGAGCTACTTCACTATCTTTCCCAAGAACACATGGCAATTCCCAGATAACAAAGAAAAGTTAGTTATGAAAACATAATCGCTCACGTCCTGAAAACATTTTTAAAACTGACTAAATTAATAAAAACAAAGGTAAACAATAAACCTAAGGATAGATAGATAGATAGATAGATAGATAGATAGATAGATAGATAGAGAAATTACTGTTTCGAAACCAAAACTTAAATCTTAAATTAAACTTAAAATTTGAAGTTTAGTTCCATTTTCGAACTATGCTGAGAATTTTTAACTTCAAATTTTAAGTTTAATTTGAGTTTTAAGTTTGGTTTCAAAACAGTAATTTATGTGTCGCGATGGATACATATTTTTTTTAAATAATTATAATATTACGCCCTACTGTGTTTAAAAAATAATTGCTAAAGAACTCTGGATTATAAATCTGACTGTTCTTTATATATATATATATATATATATATATATATATATATATATATATATATATATATATATATATATATATATATATATATATATATATATATAGTCTTGGGTTTATTCTTTTCTATATACACAGTTCTGGCTATGACAATAAACTACATCCGGCAGCAAGGACGCTGATCGGGAGATTGCAATTTTGGAGAGCGTCGAACGACATCTTAATTTTTCTTGTTCCCAGGTCCACCCAGACCCGAGGTGATAGCACCTGACAAGGTTCAAGCTATGAGCAAATAATTAACTCCCAAACTGGAGTCAAAAAACTATAAAAGTATAAAAATGACAATTTTTTTAGAAAGACTTTTAGTGGTTAAGATTATGATGTTTGTCTTGTTGTTAGAAGTGCTATAAGTGATGTCTAGTTTTTTTGTAATTTGTAGATTTTGTAAGTTCGTTCTGTAGAGTTGACGACGAAATGAGGTAGGAAGTCAATATCCTCATATATATATATATATATATATATATATATATATATATATATATATATATATTTATTTAAAAGAAAAACAGAGCACTTTAAGGTACCATTATAATAATTTATTTCACCAGAGCTGTTTTAAAGGAAGCACTTCCAAAAATGAAAGGAAAAGAAAAATGAAATTAAAATTGATGGGTCGTGTAAGTTTTTGTAATTTAACAGAGAGTGTAAAAGGAGTAGTTAAAAAGACATGGTAGAGTATAGGGAGGGGTTAATTTCATATCTCTCTCAAGCATGCGTTGTATTTGGGGAGGTGGAGGACCAGACCTTGACCTATTGTCTAAATAGGTCAAGGTTAACTTAACCATTATCATTTCAATATATCATTTCCGTTAACTTAACGGAAATGATATATTGAAATGGGAGGGGAGAAGGGAGAAAAGGAAAAAGAAAGAAGAGGGAGAGGGAAGTAAAGAGACTGTAATTGGGTTTTAGCAATTTATATATATATATATATATATATATATATATATATATTTCATCCTCATATATGTGCGTGTGCGTGTGTGTGCGCGTGAGTGTTATAGTGTAAAATTTCATAAAGAATACATCTGTAAAAGGACAATACGAACAAAGACAAAAGGAAAGCATATCTTTACCGACGCGTTTCGTCCTCTACAAATGTCTTGATAAAATCACTCAGCGGATAAAACGCGTCAGTTAAGAGAAGTTTTCCTTTTTACCATTCGTATATATATATATATATATATATATATATATATATATATATATATATATATATATATAGTCAGAATAAACAAATCTTGTCAGAGTCTAAATATAGTTTCATATTATAACAATCATCAGGCGAAAATAATATTTATGTATTGTGGGTACCATTGCTACATGCGCGTTTTATATATGTGAATTCATTATAATTGGAAAATAATCTTTGCACGGTTGTTGCTTTTAAGACGTTTCAGATTATACATTCTTTGGTATTTCACAAGGATTTGTTTTTATCCCACCCTTTTGTTTTTTTCAGCCCTCAACTTCTCAGCCAGAACGGAAGAGCTTAAAACAGTGTTTCCCAAACAGTTCGGCGCGCTTCATAAGTGCTATGGAAGAGGATAGCAGGTGTGGCGATATGATTGAAAGATAATCAAAGATTTAGAAGCAGTTCCAAAAAATGCATATGCCAACAATAAATAGGATTTCAGAATTTAAAATATTATTATGGATTACTTGTAATTGCATGCATGAGTCTAGTATAAATAGTTATAAATAATTATTTTTTTTATTTTTTTACTGGGATCGGTGGGAAATATATTAGTACTTATTAGTTTTTTAGTGGGTTTTTTTTTTCAACTTTGTAGTTAGGATGTACTTGATTGCGGTAAAGTAGGTTGTATTTAAGGTTATTTGAGGAAGTATTTTGTTCTTTTTGATTTATATTAATATTTTTAATAGCTCGTCTAATTTGTTCATCAACAATGTAATCAAGAAAGTCATTATTAATGAGAGTTTGTTTAATGTTTTTAATACAGTGTAAAAAATCTTTTTCGTTGAAGCATTAACTTTTTCAGGGTTTATTAAATTTTGTATAATCGCTATTTTGTAACAGGACATTCACTGTTCATCTTAGCATATTCAGTTCATGTCTCGTCATATCTTTTTCTTTATATTACATTTACTTTTCGAACTTAGTTCTTCATCTGTGTGAGTGCTTATTAAATAGGTGTCAGAAAACATACCTCTCGTAATCTCAGTAGTATTTCTTTACACACTCTCTCTCTCTCTCTCTCACACACACACACACACGCACACGCGCGCGCACACACACACTCCAAAACAATTTTTCCACGTTCTCATCGACCCCCAGCAGCAGACCGCTGCTTCAACTCTTTGTACTCGATCAATGGCTTTTACCCAGTGGCTTCCAGTTCATCTCTTTTTGAGAGCTGGTCATGGCTATCACACAACAGCGCGCCCCCCCAACGCCAAGATTCATCAACGAATACTGTTTCTTTGAGTTGCCACAAATCTCCAACGGAGACGTGTTATTCAGCAAAGTATGAAGAAGTAAGCAAGTGACCTCGGCCAGATTCCCGCTAGACTATCATTATCTCGAACAACTCTTCTAAGCGGATACTTCCGCCGGCAAAAACATGTAAGTCCAGATCAATATGTCGCCAGCTTTGTAAGTGAAACGTACGAACTCATCGCCAATACAGTGACAGGTCACGAGTTTCACAGCAATGCAAAAATAAAATGGAAATGTTTGTTCTTTACATAGAATCCTTTCTACTCGTTTGTGGCCCATTCTGTCAAACAATAATTTTTTTTTGTGTAAGAAACCTGTGTCTGATATTCATGGCAGCAAATAATTTCAAGGAAAATATGAGGAAATTAGTTAAAATTAATAATAAATTATGTGTTACAATGAAACTAGTTCTGACTGCATATCAACAGACCAATGGTTACCAAACTATTGCAACGGTACTGAGCTAGATTTCACCGAGCGGTCACAAGCGGCGAAGTGTCCATGGATGCAGCGTGTACTAAAAATTCTTGATATGTTTTTTACCATCTTCCTTGCAACCATGATTATTTGTAAAAATGTCTCAATCCTTAAAACAGACGACATTAGTGCAAGCAGATAAGTCCGTCGCTTCCGCATACCACTCCCGATCTAATTCTCTGTAAGGGCATAGAGAACGTGAAAAGTGAAATGAAAGAAAGTTGAACGGTAATGGTTGAATGAGCGAGAAAGGTAGTGAGAAAGAAAGCAATGATGTATGCTGCTTATCCGTTTGAAGAAAATGAACGTAGAGCGTGGTGTTAATATTTTCTAAGGCAAAGGGATCGATGAATTTGGCAAGAAAGAAACGAAGAATTGTACTAATTTACAAATAAATAGGTTTTAATTATATTTTGAAGAATACTATGAGAAGAGTTCTGGAAATAGTCAACGATCAAAGCCTCGAATCTTTCATCATTAAAAACTGTCTTCAGTGGTCAGGGCATGTAGAAAGTTAGGAAGAGTCAAGGTTCCCGCGTCAAGTCTTATTCAGCAAGCTCACTTCAAGGAAAAGACCGCGTGGTTACTCTCTTTGAAGACCAACTAAAAACAACACTGACAACACTGAACCTAAATCGATTGATACACAAGTCAGAGACTATACCAACTGGTGATTTTGCATCAACATCGAAACCAAAAACTTTGAAGCCACCAGAAAAGAAAATGAAGAAATCAGGCGACAAGAGAGAAAGTCTCGACAAAATCAACCTCGTCTACAAACATTACTATGCAGTCAAAGCCATAGACTTTTCCACTTAAGAATTGGCCAATTTAGTCATCAACGTCATCATCATAAAGTAATCGATCCGCAAAGAAGAAACCAAATTCCTGGATACTGTAACAATTTTTGGATACATTATGTACTATTGAGTTAGCCCAAATGACTTGACTCACTTTATAGTCCACCAATAGAAGGTTAACCAATCAGAAGGCGTAGAATATTCAATCCGTCGTGTATAAAGGCGGCCATATTTGTTCACTCAACCCGAATGTCCAGTTCCAGCTTGTCAGGCGAAGAGAAACAGAAGGACGAACTACGCTCTGCTACTTTTACCAAAATATCCACTGCTAACCTGAACAAAGCTTTCCTACTGTCTTCAAAATATTCACTGCTAACTTCTGGATTCTATACTCGAAGACGACCGTCATCATGAACAACAAATACAAGATAAAGTTGACGAAGTATGTTTGACTGGAGGTTGTACAAGTGTGGTTCTACAGAAAGATTCTGAAAATACTATGATCTTAGCGTGTAAGGAACAACTAAGTATTAAATAAAATGGAAAAAATTTAGACATACTCTGAATCAGAGACAGCTGAAATATCTTGTACACATAATGACTTGGATGGACTTGGAGAATTTGACATTCACAGGAGATATGCTGTGCTTGTCTGAATGGACAGTAGAACGGAGGGTGGGAGTCTTGGCAATGAGGGAAACGTTGCTAAGAACTACAAGGAATAGGAGGTGGGAGAGGATCATGATCGTCCATGTCCTGATGGATAAAGCACATAGAAAAAAGAAAGCAGAGAAAACTCCTGCTTCTGGATAACACTTCCGCTCCAGCTCTGTGTATAGGCGAAGAGAACGTGGAGGAACTGCCTGAAAGAAGATCGTGGAGTTATGGTCGAATGAGCAATATAAAAAAATGCAATGGAGTTAATCGTTTCTTCCTTTTAAAGAAGATGAAGATGGAGTAATGGATAGCGGCTCGGGTTGAAGAATCAGAGAGCTGAGTTTTAATTCTCGTCAAAACGCTTACATCCATTTACGTGCTATTACCCTTGGAAAAGGTGTGAATCCTCCTCTTCTTCCTGCCCCCAGCTATGGGTAAATAGCAGAACAGACAGGGTTCTATTGCCTTGAACGGCCGCAGAAAGAAATGGCAACTTACTGCAGGAAAAATCTGCCTCGTCAGTCATGTATCGAAAGATACATGATCGCCTAAGTGTGTATCACGTATGGCACATAACTGACTGTTAGGTGTCACGGTGAAGTAATAGGTAGCAGCTCGGATTGAGGAATCGGAGAGCCGAGTTCTAATTCCAGTCAAATATTTTACATTCATTTACGTGCTAATACCCTTGGTAAAGGTATGAATCCTCTTCTAAAACCCACCCCCAGCTATGGGTAAATAGCAAGACAGACCGGGTTCTATCGCCTTGGATGGGAACTGGTCTACCGCAGAAAGAAATGGCAACCTACTGCGTTAAAAATCTGCCTCGTCAGTCAAAGATATCGAAAGATACATGATCACCTAAGCGTGTATGGCGCATAACTGATTGACTGAAGGTATAACGTGGCACTCATACATTCTACGATAAAGTGATCGATGAATTTTCCAAAAAGAAACGAAGAATGGAATTAATTTAAAAAAAAAAAAAGTTTAATTAAGCGTGATTATTTGTTGGTTTTATTATTTTCTCTGATTTCTTTCCTAACCATAAACGGTTTTTATGGATTACATTCCCTAGTCACCTTTTGCCAATGTTGGCCTCACTTGTGGCAGGAGTTCACATGAATCTAAGATTAGAAAATATTAATAATACAAATACTTAAACTTATTACGTGTCACAAAAACTTAAATATTGCTAGAAATTATTTCAAGAGGTGAACTAAGTCACATGCGTTCACTACTTGTCTCTTCCTTTAACCAATGCTTTTTAACGTACATGAGAGACATGTCATCTGATCGTGATAACCATACACCTCTTTGATCACAACACAATGTTGTATACATACACAAATCATATTCATATTCGTTACTGTAAGATACTACTCAAAATTTCATGCACTAGGCAGTTACAAGGCACTAACTCGAGACTGATATACCTAACCTGTATTTTGTGGCTAAGAAGGATATATATATATATATAAAAGTGAACTAAGAAGTCAACACTTAGATGCGACAGTCTGTTTTCATGCTATATACAATCATGGCCTGACGATTGCATCTAGCATGAAACAGACTGTCGCCTCTACGTGTTGACTTCTAAGTTCACTTTTATATTTACACACGCTCTACCTCTGATATTGAGCACTTTATCCCATAAATATAGCACATCTTATGACTATATTTCTTCATATATATAAATATATATGTGTGGTTCGGTGTGTGTCTATGTATGTATGTATGTATATATGTATGAGCATACAATTGCACTTATGTATGTTTTCTTTTTTATATTTGTGTTAGCGTATATATTTTGTATATGTGAACTGTGTGTGTGTTTATTTGTATATTTATAGGTGTATGTGTGTATGTTTATGCATTGTATGTTTTATATCTATATGTATTGTATGTATGTATCTAAGTACACTTGATGGGATTCACTCCTATGTGCCTGTTTACACTTATATGGTTAGAGGTTTGTTTGGATATGTATTATATATTATTTAAGTATGTACTTGCCGGTATATATACATACATACATATATATATATATATATATATATTTAAATGTGTATATATATAAATATATATTTGTGTGTGTGTGTGTGTGTGTGTGTGTGTTATATACATAAATGTATATATATTTTTTGCTTTTTGGTGTGTTTATAGATATGCGTCTCTATATGTATAGAGATGAAGGCGTATATGATATTTTTCAGAATGTGGATTCATGTATTTTACTATTTTATTTACTTAATCACCTATTTTTTAAATAACACAGATATTGATGTCATAAATAACTACATGCTTTGAACACGAAATTTTCGAATATATTCAATTTTAAACACCGACGATTACCAGTTCCGAATAATCTCTTAAGTTTTCACTTTCTTTATCTTGTTTTCTTCCTCTTTCCTTTCTCGTTCCTTTGCTCTCTTTCCTCTGTTCCCCATTGAAGCTACTCTCTCTACTTCACTTCTCACATCCGGTCGAAATAGATCAACCTGAAAATTTTCATCCATTACGATTTCCTTTTCTATATATCTTTGTAGACACGCATATCTCTCTTTTCCCCCCTTTCTCTTTCTTTCTTTTTCTCTTCCTCCATTTTGAATCTATATTTTAAAACATAATACATGTTTAAATTTCGTTTTGTGCCTGGTAGAATTTTAAATCCATTTATTGTTGAAACTGATTTTGGTTTGATGGGACGAAACCAAGTATTGGTTTTACGAAATAAAATATTACCATAGATTTCATGAATATATATATATATATATATATATATATATATATATATATATATATATATATATATATATATATATCCATATATATATATATATATATATATATATATATGGAAGTATATATTTTTGATCAGCAAACCTGAGGCCACGTTATGCTTTAGTCTTTTCCACATTTATATATATATATATATATATATATATATATATATATATATATATATATATATATATATATATATATCTCCTTAGCCACTATGTAAATGTGGATGGACTAAAGCATAATGTGACCTCGGCGTTGCCGATCATAAATACATGCAGAGACACCTATCAATGAGCGCCGTGGAACTACAATTATACCGATACTATGTGACTGTTGATCAGAGCCGACTCTGTATGCACTACCAAAGAGTTTGGGCTCCTTACTACCAGTCGGATTTAAATCTGAAATGGTTAAGATCTCACATCGCAGGGTCTTCTTTCCGATAAGCAATATGTCTTTCGCTTCTCTAGGTCAACTGCTGATGTATTAACAATTATTGCTGAAAGAATCTGTCAGGATTTAATAAGAATGGCGAAGCTCCGGCTGTTGCTTTGTATATCTCGAAAGCATTTAACAGGGTTTGAATACTGATTTTCTTCAAAAAATGAAAAATTATGGTATTTCTGGACGAATCATTGAAATGATTCACTTTTTTTTATCAAATCGCGAAATGAATGTTGTTTTCAATGGCCACTCTTCTAGATCCTTTTACATAAATACAGGTTTGTTCCCAGGCCTGTATCATTGGGCCTACGTTATTCCTAATTTTCTTGATGTCATCGGTTTTCAATTCGGTATCTATGCTGACGACACAACTATTTACTCCTGTCTGATCAGTTCGATAACTTCAAATTGATGTTATAAGGAATGGCTTGTTAATCTTAAGGCCTCCAAAATGAAACTAGTCTCTCCTTTTAATCATCTGAGTGAACCCTTTTTTACCTTCCATCAACATGACTGATTCTAACCCCCGGGAGTGTGACTTATTGGACCTTCTTGGACTAACGTTTTCCGCTGATATGAGGTGGAGAAAGTACATTGAATCAATTGCTAAGTCTTCTGCTAGGAAAGTTCATTGTGTCAGGCGAGATAATTTTTCTCCCTAGAATCTATCTTACATATCTATAAGTCCACCATTCTCCCATGCTTTGAATATTGCTGCCACATCTGGTATGGGGTTCCGGCTACATATTTAGAGATTCTTGATAAAATCCAAAGAAGCAATGTTATTGGTCCTGACTTATCATCTCGTCTTCAGTCACTTTCCCACAGCAGTAACGTAGCTTCCCTGTGTCTTTTCTATAAATATTTTCATGGTAATTGTTTTGATGAATTTTCCTCTATGATACCTATTATTTATAAATTTCAGCGCAGTACAAGTTTAGCAGCAAGGTCTCATCATTTTACAGTTGAAATTGATTGATGTAACCGTAAGTTCTATGCTAACAGTTCCTTCAATCATTCTTCTTGATTCCCTGTCAATATTGTTGTTCAAAAACTTATATGGGAGGAAATTGTCCCGCATTCGCTACCATATAAGTCGATTTATGTTACATAATATCTGGGTTATTTTATCTTTGTTACCAACGAGATTTTCCTTTCTGAAAGGCATCCAATATGTCTTCAGTTCTTTGCTTTACGCTTTTCATTTATAACACTTTCCAGTTAACTATATTTCTGTATTTGTTTATTTTGACCCTCACCAATTTTTAGCCCGCATATGGGTCTGTCACTTCTTGCTGTTGATCATATATACAGTCTTCTTTCAATTGTTAATTAGTTCTTTCTTTTCGCTTTCCTTTCCTTATCTTTTCTAGAAACGTCTACAGATTCCTTTCTGTCTGCCGTCATCTGCGTATCTTATGGTGTTAAGATTGTGTCTGCCAGTAATAAATCCCAGTAGGACTTATCGGTCTCTTAGGACAGCTTCACTATATAAGTTAAATGAATCCTGTGAAAAGATACATCTTTACCTTACGTTCTTTTCAATTTTTATATACTTCGTCTTTTATCCCCAGTTAGTTTGTTCCCAGTACATGTTCTATATTATTCTAATATCATTCTCGAATAAATCGTATTTACCTAACAGTTCAAATATATCTTTATGTCCTAACTTATAAAATAATTTTACGTAGTCTTTGAAACATAGATACACGTCTTTCATACTTAGAACAGAACATTGCATCGGTTTTAAAAAATAAACACAGGTTTTCCTTGACTAAAACCCTAAAATTCTTTAGATACAACCCGATAAGAATAAAAAAATTACATCGTGAAATTTAACCAACACTAGGTTTATTTGTTTTGAAAGATTCGCTGAGAGAAATATTCTTTATTTTCTTCTTCATAGTACATATATTCTCACTTTAGTTTTAGAGAAAGAAAATTAATCGTTGCCGGCTAACGAATGCAAAGGCAATGACTGTTCCATGTATCAGCGAAAATAACAATGTTTAGACGAGAAAGACACGGTCAGTATAATACACTAGATAAAGATTGACCAGCTAGGAACAAAAGTTAAGACATGGGGCAAACATTTGCCGACTGTTATGGATATCGAAGTTGCTCCTTGTCCACACAAAAGAAACAACGGTGCGGATACGTGCGTTAAAGAATGAGCAACGCGTCGAATATTCATTCCGCCCAGAAAGTGGGTAAGACAATCGTCTTAGATTAAGTGAGCTGCTTACCCGGCATCATCGCTGGTCGAGGATAAAGACGAAGCCAATCACTGATTGAAAAGATTTTTTTTAAGAATACATTAAAAACAAAAATAGGGGACATCACGTCGCACCGTGCGTTTGCTTTTACGAGATCTCTCTTCATAGCAAGTGCCGCACGAACTCATCAATTAAAATAATCGTCGTGTAGTGTGTGCTTTTCAAAATCTTCAAACCGACCGTGACTGCAACGAAGTGTGCATTTATTCTTTTCAATCCAAATTGCACGAAGTGGCTTTCAATTTGAAAAACCCATCAAATCCTTTTTCTTGCGACATTTTGTCGGAACGGACATAATTCAACAATCTGTTATTTCGTATGTGTCTTTGAGCTATTGAAAACTGATCGTAGGATTTGGTTGTTTCCATTTTCTCCCCAACCCCTATCTCCCCAAAATAATAACGATTACCCCTAGTAAAGGTTGCCAATAGGTGTAACAGATATTCACGATTACTGCTGTAGTACGATGCCAGGATAGACACTGCAGAAAAGAAGCCGGATGTTCCAGGGGTTGACATAGGTTCAATCCCGGCCACCGAATACAGAAGCAGTGAACTCAATCTTGCATTCCGTTTTGCAATTGTTGGAATTTTTTTTTTTTAATACACGCTGTTATATAAATCACCGCCTTGAGAGAGGATATGGACAGTCTCTCATACACCACAGACGGAGAATATAAGGTCCACGTATCGTACAAGGAGCAGCTTAACATACACATAGGCTGGGAGTAACTGATGTAGTTAAGACTTTTTAAAAATAATAATGAATGAATGGACAATTTATTAGTGAAAGTTTCGTGTTCTCATTATCCCTATACGCCCATTCATTATACTACTGCCTTGTGATAGAGTTATGAGAGAGTGGTCTGCTCATCGCGACATATCAGAAACGAACGTGTTTGGCAAGATATCTGTCGATGTGACAAAACGCAGGAAGATTTGTTTTCGTGTCTTTCCGAAATCTGTTAGTGCTAAGCCGACACAAACAGCTTGTCAAACTTCAAATACGGTTTGCCCATTCTGTTTACCGTGATAATAACCCTCAACTGAATCTACGCAATATCCGAAAAAGGATCAAAGCTGTCAAGTTTCGAACGGGTAAACATCAGGATTCCAAGTCAAAAAAGCATAATCGGAAAACATTTAGAACCACGAACAGAGGTTGTAAAACGAAATAAAATACCTGATAGTGATAAAAGGCAGTTATCTGACTAGGGCCAAACGGCTGATCGGTTGATGAGTCGTCTAAACAAAAACAAAACATTAACAATTAAAAAATCAAGTAGAAGGTGGTCCGAAAGTCTTGTCACCCCCACGAAAATGTAATGAGAACTATAAAAGATCAATTAATACAATAATACAATGCACATTTACTGGATTCAGTTTGTTCGCTTTTATTGACGCTGTCACACATCGAGATGGACTGTATGAACACCATCATTTTCGTGTCAGCTATCTGAAATAGAAAATTATATTACGTGCGGGTGACAAGACTTTCGGACCATCCTGTAGAATGATCTTGAACAAAAAAAAATCAACATTCTCTCTTAAATATACCAACAAGAAGGAAAAGAAATTAAACATAGGATAGGTCATACTAGGGGTACTTTCGTGTAACATTGTACGATACTATAAAACCAAAATTTTAAACTGAGAAAATGGAAACAAAACGGACACTTATACGTAACATCAGAATGAAACAGTTGAAATTTCGAGGACACATGATGAGGAAAAAGGGCTAGGAAAATTTGATACTCACAGGACGGAGTGAAGATAGTGGATTTTCTAATTTTAGTATAGATGTGGGGCATGGGTGAAAGTATGGGACCCTCATTGATAATCGAACTCACTATTCAGTCATAGTGATCTAGCGAAACAAGCCTGCTAACCATTATACCACGTTGAAGTGTCCAAATAATTTTCTAAGCATAGCTTAGATGTGGCACATGACCGAATGTGTGGAGCACCCGGTGGTGCATCGAACTCACTATTCAGTCGTAATTGATCTAACGAGACCAGCTTGCAAAACCATTACACTACGTCGAAGTGTCCGAGGACAGACTGAAAAAAGAGGGACAGAGAAAAACAACGCTTAACCTACCAAAACAGACAAAATTTATTAAGAGCTGCAATGGAAAGGAAATTCTCGCTAGCCATGATCGCCAACGTCCTAAAAATACGACACAGAGAAGAAGAAGAAGAAGAAGAAGAAGAAGAAGAAGAAGAAGAAGAGTATTAACTGATGTGAGTTGTCTTGTTGGATATCAGTTGGGGAAGACATTTGACCTCACTTCACTTGGGATAGCAAGGGTTATCGAAAGCTACAACAGATACCTGAAGGCCGGAGGAAACAACGCCTGAAAATTTGTGATTATCACAACCTAGATCCGGTCCGTATAATTAAGGTGTATAGAAATTCCAGATTTTTTATCTAAATACTCTTTATTATAGGCAACTATTTATAAAATGTTAATGGTCATATTATCCGTTTCCCTATGAGGAAACATTTGGCATTCATTTTCCGATCAGCCAGTACTGTTTTCGGTTGAAATGTATAAAATCTTTCTCTTAAAATACTTTTTAAAGATTTCTCAAGTCCAGTAGCTTTTATTGCTCTTTCCATTAAGAATGGAGGTTTCCTTCCGTACCTTCCATTTGATTTGCTGTGGTACGTTAACATCTAGATGATGTCATTATTTTCTCTTCGAATTACATGCTCTATACATTTTTGTTGTTGCTGGTGTTGGTAATCATCAAGTGATGTGGTTTCTATTATTTGGTACAGTTCTTTATTGGTTATTCTATAGCATCAGTCCACAATGTTCAAAGAAGGATGATCTTTGTCAAGGTCCTCACGTTTTACTCGCTCAAAGCCTTTTCTTAACTCTTGATTTTTCGTATTTCTGAACAGGTTTGGTGTTATGCATGACATCCGTATCAAAGTCTAGATCTGACGGGTTTATTTAAGGACATTTCTCGATTTTTTCATTTTGATGTTTTGGTTGAGTAGCAATTGGGTAATTTAGTAGCGGTGTTGGGCAAAACTGCCTCTGGCACGACCTATTTTATGTTTAATTTATTATCTCCAGTATTTAATTTATTACAGCGAATCCATACGCCGAGGTATCTGATGTGTTTACTAATCAGCAACCTAAACAAAAGAATTAATTAAAATGATAATAAATGTATCCCAGTCAAATAAAATTATAAGAAATTATAAAGCATTTCACCAATTTAAAGATTTGGAACGCATTACACAGACACACACATATATGTGTGTGTGTGTCGAAAAAATTAAAATTTCAGCGTCTCCTCTTCTTCATTCGCATGTGTAATCACATCAACGTAAACATCTCTTTAATCCGATGATGTCCTAAAAGACGAAAAGCGTCACAGGAAAATCTTTTTCCACTTTGTCATAAATCTTCATTGAGGTAAAGCCTTCATGCTCAGGTAGAAACATTTAAGAATACCCTCGTTTATATATATATATATATATATATATATATATATATATATATATATATATATTAAGATATGTCTCATTAAATAATTTACAAGTTTTGGACACTTTTTTTTAATATGATCCTCTCATGACACGTTTCTTAGTATCCTTATTAAAGGAAGGAAGAAAGTTTCCATATTGATGCATATTCATTTATACCAAGTACATTCGACATTAGCAAGATGTCATCTTCACGGTCTTGTTTTATCAGAGTCTTGTTTTATTTAAGACAAATTTATTGTGTTTATCTCAAATTTTTTTTTTTTATTATTATTTGTGAAGTGAAAAAGGCTTAACTGTACTGTACGATTTTTTACATTTTATGATGTAGGCATACTCGTGCTGTATCGTCAATGGAGATAACTTAGTTATTAAGATTTCTATCTTTTTTTTTAAAAAAAACTATTTGAAGATATTAGTTAAAACATGTCTTAGTTAAAATAAGACCCTAATAAAACAAGACCATTAAGATGACATTTTGCTAATGTCGAAAGTACTTGAATTAAATGAATATGCATCAATATGGTAACTTTCTGTCTTCCTTTAATAAATGTACTAAGAAGCTTGTCCATGAGTATGAAAGGACCATATTAAAAATAAGTAGACAAAACTTGTCTAAATTATTTAATGAAAATATGCTGCCAAAATATACGTTATATATATATATATATATATATATATATATATATATATATATATATATATATATATATATATATATATAAGATTTGGTGTATACGGAATAAATTCCAATAACCAAAAAATACTATTCTTAAAAGAGTATGTTTATCTATGTATGTGTGTATAATCGTTTATATGTGCCTTTCATTGTAAGTATATGTTGCCGTTTTTTAAGGGTCATGGACAACTATTTCCTCTCTCGTCGTTTTTTTGCGTGTTTATATATATAAATATGTCCACGTTTTTGTGTATTATAATCTGATTATTTATGTATTGTCTTTTGCAAGATTTCACCCTCCCTTACCCATAACTTCACTTCAAATGTTGTAACGGAGTTCAGAGCAACATTAGATTTTAACGTTTATTTCAACTTAATTTTTGGCCTTTCAATAAAAACAAAATAAATAACAAAACATATGTATTTTTTTCCTCAGTTTCTTTTTTAAATAATTTTATAATTTTTTAAACTTAATATAGATTAAATTTAAAATATAAAATTGGTAATTTTTAATTTTTAATTTTATAGTATAGTTTAATATTAATTAGTTAGAATGAATTCTATTTTAGTCTAACCCTAAGATTAAAGCAATAATTATTATAACCAAAGTTCGTTGTCAAGTTTTTTGAATTCTCATATACTTGTATTTTGATTGGTCATTCCAGCTTATGTAACAGCGTTTCACCTAGCGAGGTGGGTTTGATTGATTTGAACCTTTTTATTCTACTTTCAACACCATCACTTGATAAGACACCAAAAGTGTTGAGACAAAAATGGCTATTTTGTAGTAATTTTATAGCATATTTATAATTTTCGAATAAATAATTATATATATATATATATATATATATATATATATATATATATATATATATATATATATATATATATATATATATATAAACGCCAAACTCTATAGAGTGGCGTTTAAACTAGCTCCTGGGGAGCGATCTTGATTGGCTTTCGGACAATGACACTTCATGCATTGAGTAGATATTAGATTTTATCAAACTTGAAGAATATTTTCCAAACAACAGTTTTCATCAAAAAATCGATATAATTTGTCTATTTTAAACTTATTGCAAAGCTGCAAGATAAACAAATTTTTTGGTTCTTGTTTCCATTCCCAACTCTTGAACAACCAATATAAAGATGGCCGGGTTCACAAAAACAGGGTTCCATCAGATGAAGTTCAGTTACTTTCAATGATTGACCTTGGGACTTATTGATTGACATGGCATAGCTCACTCTCCCTGGAAACTGAAGTCTTTTGCACTCAAAAGAAAGATCTGGAGGAATTAAGGGGATTCTTGGAATTAAATCTCTTTCCACCTTTCCTGGACCAGTAAGAATCTCTGCTTCCAAGAGATGTGGAAGCATCTTCTTGACAATTAACCTTTTTCTGTTACATAACTTTGGAGAATCCAGATTTCTCAATAACTGGCATATTTTCTTTTAGTTCCAGCTTGGATTCCAGGAGGATTCAATGAATTCAGGAACTCTATTGAATAATTCACTCCCCTGCTCTTGCTCAACTACAATGTCAATGGTAAAATAGTTCATGTTTTCTTCTGGGATTTCTTGGAGAAGTTTCCATGCTGATTCTCGGGAGCTAATATGGCCCTCTCACAAAGCCAGTTTGAATTCAGGAAACGGTGTTTTATGCTTGGATAAACATGATTAATCAAGATTAGGATACTTGAGACTGAAACTCCACAAACATTTTGGAGTGAAATATCTCCATTTTGTATCATTTTGAGGGTTCCATTGCCAAGCTGTAACAGCAAAGCAGTAAATATTCCTGTTTCAAGGTCACCTGTCATTCTAACTATCATGTTTGTTTTCAGGCTGAGTCTTTGAACATGGCTCCAGATGTAATAATTTTTCGGAGAGTTGTGTCCCTTTAATTGAAAAAGTGTAACACACACAGACATGTTCGCCTTTATTATATAAATGAGGGTATGCCTAAAATGTTTCGACCAGAGCATGAGACCTTTCCCACAAAGACATCATTTGATAAAATTTGGGGAAGTTGGTCAGACCAAGAACTTTTCAATAAACACTTGTATAAATACTGTTCAAAATATATGAGGGAAGAGATCGTATACAAATATAAACAGTGTGGTCGTGTCGTTTATTTGTGGTCTAATGATTGATTTTTTGAAAATGCTATCATTTGTGTACATTTTCTATGTAATTAATTATATATATATATATATATATATATATATATATATTTATATGTACGAATTATATATATATATATATATATATATATATATATATATATATATATATAGAGAGAGAGAGAGAGAGAGAGATAGGAATGATAGTGAGTAAAAAGAAAACCAATACTGTCGAAGCCGAAAGAAATTGAATTGAAATGTAATTATATTTTATCATCAAGATATGTCAATCGATTTAGGACACAAACACAAGTGCATATGTCAAAAAGCAGAAAAAATAATTCATATAATTTGATTTCGATCCTGTGTACATGATCCTCTGATGGGAAAAGCATTGCCTTATTTTGTGTGGATCAACTTATCCGGCGAGTACAAATCTTAACTTGGATTCAGTCTGCAAAATTTTAGGAGTTGGATATTACTCGGCATCTAAAATACTATAAAACAATCAACTCTATTTTTTTCCATATGAAAACTTAAAGAGAAAAACTTTTTGTTTTAATGTTATGATATATATATTATTGATTTTCATTTTGACGCTATATTTTATACATTCGTGAGTAATAAACGGACATTTTTTTTGTTTGCTTGTTGTAATTATTTTTATAATTAGATAAATCTATTTATCCAGTAAAATATTAATGGCGTCTAGCAGTAAAAGCGTACTGAGCGCCCTCTAGAATTGACAGATGGGAACACTGCATTCGATTATAAATGCGTTCACAAATACATTAAGTTGTTCTCGCTACAAAATTTAGAAGAGAATTTATTTTCTTGCTTTTGTGAATAGAAATGACGTCATGTAGTTTCCGATCCCTTTCTTTTATTCATACGGACTTTCCCGAGAAGCCACCGCCGAATATACATCGACTTGAAAAGAGCAAGCCCCCCCTCTCTCTTGTATTTCAAAAGAGGAAGAACATATGAAAATAAGAACACATGAAAATAAGAATTTGCCACTTGCTCACCGATGTCAGCCCGGCAGAGACCTTTCTCTATTATTCGACGACGTGGGTAATGAATCAGCGGTTGCCACGTCGTCCTAAGTAATAATACATTGCTCACGCTGTGTAGACGACCTGCCCCCCAGCGGCTGGCTTTACTTCATCATTGTCGTCCAACTTCGTCTTCCAATGTATTTGAGAGACAGCATTCTGATTCGCTTGACTTCCATTCAAAGCGGCCTTCCGGGAGGGAAAAGAAAAGAGCCTTACCTAACGTTGAATAGCCAGCAAGCCGCGGCACCCTGGTTAAGATATCCTTGTCACACTACAACTTGATTCTTCGACTTCTGCGATTGTAAGCGAAGGATTTCCACCCGCCCCGAGGTACAAGCCAATAGAAAAAGAACTGACTCCCACGATGCCTCTATCAGACCTTTTGACCGCCTGCCGACCAACCAACCGATAGCCTAATTACAATTAATATTGCAAATTCACCTTCAGGATATATGGCAGCCTAATATTATTATATTATTAAAAAAGAAAAAAAAAAGAAAGCCTTATATAGGACAGATTTGAATGAACGATGCCCCCTGGTGGCGAGTGCTCAGAGGTAAGGAAGGATAATAATTATAATTGGACCGTTAATTGTAGTAGAGTTCTCTTGTTGGTTTTCAATGATGGAAAACACTAAGTTGTATATATTAGGCTACATGGATTTTTAGCGGTGGGAATTTTTTCTCAGTCATTTCTCTCGCTTTTCATTTTCTCTTCATCTGAATTTTTGTTTGTTATTCGCACCATACTTCATAGATTTTTGTTTTCATCACTTTTAATTTAGATTTTTACAAAGTTTAACGTCACGCACGCCAACGTCAAACAGAAATAACGAAAGATTGTGTTGCGTTTATGTCTCAAAAATAGGATGCTCTGTTTCAAAATCAACATTTCCTAGCGCTGCCTTTCCCTGGACTCGAACATTTGTGTCAATAAGAAATATACAATGGGTCCAGGTAATATCTATAGTTGTTTTTATAATTTATATAGTAATTTTATATTAGACGAATCTCAAATAAATTATATATAAGACGAATGTCATATAGATTTTACATAAATCTCAAATAAATTGTGAGTTCAAATCTAAGATAATGTTTATATAAGGCTAATTTCGCTAAGAGATTTTATATTAGACAAATCTCAAATAAATTATATATAAGACGAATGTCATATAGATTTTACATAAGACAAATCTCAAATAAATTTTATTAATTTTGTATAAGTCAAATCTAAGATAAGTTTTATATAAGATGAATTTCAAATATATTTTATATAAGACAAATCATTTTTCTCACTTTGATTTTGTTCGTCTGATTTATGTTTAGTATTGTAACCATGAGTCAAATATTTTCTAAGGTATTTATATATATATATATATATATATATATATATATATATATATAAAAGCTTGGACTCCCAAATGAACAGGTTTTGCAACATGATAATGACCCTATACATATGACTAAATCTACGTAAAAATGGCTTATTGAAAACAATGACAATACACTCGAATGGACATCACAGTCTCCAGACTTGAATCCAATAGAGAATTTGTGGTGTTTATTAAAAATTCAAGATAACAAAAGAACTCCGAAAAAAATATCCTGAGCCTAAAGAGAATATGCAAAGAAGAATGGAGGAAATTACCAAAGGAAAAATGCAAATCATTGATTAAAAGCAACAGAAATAGACTGATTGCTGTCGAATTGAGTAAGGAATATGCTACAAAGTATTAAATAGGTATTATATTGTTATACGAATACTTTTTAATTTCATATAATTTCATTAATATAAGAAATTTTTATGATTTTTCTTTTTTTTTTTTTTTTTTTGTATATTGCAGCATTATGCCATGGAATACAAATATTGTATGGATTATAAAATTCTTTATAAAATCTATGTTAAATAAAAAAATTCATGGTGTATGAATATTTCTTTAACCCTCCCCCCCACTGTATAGACACATTAAGTATGTGCATCTGTTTGGGGTTTAACATGACACAATTATTAGCAATATTGTCTCAGAGTTTAATTCTCGCATTAGTTGAATTCTCAGAGGTACTCCACGATTCCAGTCTTGTGCCAGACTAGGCAACTCTTCATAGTTAAGTGTACATGTTTAGTGGGCACCTCGGTCGAATGATGTCTAACCAGTTAGTTTGATTAAATGTTACTAATGAGTAATGCATCCGATTTTCATTGGGTGCTCAATACGTGTGACCTTACGCCAGACTAAGTTTAGAAAATAATTTTGAGCACGTTAGCAATGGAGTAATAATTAAAGTGCTGGATAGGTTTAATTTTACTACTGATTAGCGAGTTCAATCCACCCTAGGTAACTTATACGTTTGGACTTGTGCTAAACTAAGTTTAGTAGATAATTTGGTACGCATTGGCACTTGATTATGCTTAGTAAGTCAGGTTGTCAATAGGTACTGTTTAGCGAGTTCGGTCCTCACAAAGTGTTCCATACATGTGCCCTTGTGTCAAAGTAAGCCTAATAAGTGAGAGTTATATAAATGTGTGTATGTATGTTGGTTCTCGCGCATGCGCTGACATCGAGGATGCGAGTATTTTGCAATGACTGTTTACTATGCATCGTGAACCTATTAGAAAAGTGTAATTATGATTATACGAAGCAAGAACTATTCCGCCATTTTGAGATGATCATTTTTTGTACTGCCACTGGAGAACAGCTTTAAACGATCGGGTTGACAAATCGATAGATAAACAGAAAGAAAAAAAAAACAGCGAGCTACTGATCGATTGCTCGACTCTGCTTTCAATTACTTTTCTCGACATTTTGCGGCGATCATTCGTTCAGTATTTGCTGAATGGGTCCATTGGTGTGGTTAATAGACTTACCGACAAACGAAGTGTCATGGCGACTGTCCAAGGGGCGCGTACGTAAGAGGAGTAAGCATTTCATTCACAAGCAACGATTGTCGTTCGGCCAAAAGGCACGAAAACTTCTCCTCGCTAAATTACCATCGTTATTTGCAGATGAGCATTTGCGTTAACTGCTTACACTTTCTTTGCTTTCTAGTTTTACTTTTTCCTTGATTCAATATACAAGTAAACAAGAAGAAATGGGCAAAGAATATCATCGCTTTCACACACACAAACACACACAGACACACACACGAACGCACACACACACACACACACACACACACACACACACACACACATATATATATATATATATATATATATATATATATATATATATGATTGCTGTTAAAATTCTCAATTTTCCAATGAAACTTTAAAAAAACAGATCTAATAATGCTTGATCATTTGGTAAGACTTTAGGAATAAGCTGAGCCGAGAACTTTTAGAAAGCCAAATATATATATATATATATATATATATATATATATATATATATATATATATATGTGTACGCTGAGATAGATAGATAGATAGATAGATAGATAGATAGATAGATAGATAGATAGATAGATAGATAGATAGATAGATCGCTGATAATGCTGTTACATTATTTATATTTTCATCCGAATTTCTGGGATGCGGAGTTATCATTATTTGCACCATTTACATTCGGACGATAGATAAAATTATTGAATCGGTACGGCCCCGATGTCTTACACCAATGGAGGCCGGAAAAATTCCAGTAAAAACTGGCACTACCTTTCCATTGACATTCCTATAAAAATGTAGAGATTATATGGCTAATTTCACCAGGCTTATGAATTAAGACGTCAGTCAATAACCAGAACACAAGAGGTAGGGAAGAGATACGAATGTAAATAATGTAAATAACTCTATTTATATATAATTATTTCTTTCCTATTTTTGTTACTAATTGTTCATTCAGTAAAAATCCAAAGAGTCACTCAAAGTAGAGGTTTGCTGAATGAGGTTGTTGTTTGAACGTAAGAATTGCAAATTAGGTAAGAAAGATAACGGTTGAGCGATTAAGATTGAAGCGATCCGGGAATCAAGGTAGTGGTTCTTAGGAAGAGGTTGTCCGAATAGAACTTCCTTCTTATTAATGGAATACAAAGCCAATGAGGATACTTTGTCCCGGTGTAGTCGCATGACGTGTCTTAGCTCTGAATATCTGAACTGGTGGAATTAAGGCATGTAGCTCATCAGTGAATTTGCCAAAGAAATAGCAATGGAATAGCCAGAGACTTGCGACGTTTCGTTTGTAGGAAAGGGATTGTAGAAAAGAAAATATTAGGTTGGTGCAAAATAATGACGTAAGAATGTCGTTTTTGACGTAGAAAAGTACGTCAAAAACGACATTATTACGTCATTATTTTTGCACCAACCTAATACTTAATTACCCATATTGCCTAGTAGGCTCCTTTGTACTCTATGAAGTCTGAAATGTGTAGACTGGGAGGCCCAGCCCTGAAAAAGAAAAGACCCTTTCTTTCGTTATGGATTGTACATCTAAAGAAGCCAGTAGAATAAAACTACAAAAACAATGTAGTACAAAGACAACAAAAAAAAAAAAGAAAAGAATGTCTAAAAAACTCACGGAATGATAACTCTTCTGAAAGTTATAGACGTTAAATTTAATAAGACTTTATCTGTCTTTGATACGCTCAAAATTAGACTTTTATTTCACCCAGATACGACTTCAAGTATTCTCGGTCAATTATTCTCCCAGACAATCCGACATTCCTTTCTTCATAAGGCTTATCTAAAACACGTCTTCTTGGGCCCTGTCCCATCAGGAAGGAGGCGATCATGTTTCTCCACAATCTCCTATTCTTCGTAGATATTAATAAATGTTTTTTTTTTATCTCTCCTAAAACTTACCCCGAATACATTTACTCAACCTCGCTAAATAGGTTATGCCTGTCCTATGAGCATCAGATTTTCCAAGTCCTCTTTCCTCATTATGTGCCCTAAAAATTCAAAATGCCTCTTCCTGATGTTAAGTATAAGTTTCATTTTTGTTCCCATTTGCTCTAAAATTTCGTCGATCCGTGGTATCCTCATCATCCTTCTGTAAAATCACATTTCTGTTGCTTCAGGTACACTTGGGAAAGTATGAACTCCCTTGTCCCTCTGTCCCATCACCAGATATTTTACAAAGTGGCCTTGTCATTTCCACCCTATCGTAGTGAGGAAGAAGATAATGAAAATGTACCCCATTCTTTCGTAACTAACTGACCTACTCAGGAAGAGACATCAAAATGCTCTTACTCTTCTTATCACCCTTGACAGTATATTATCGGGATAACCAATAATGAAACGAGACTGAACTCTCGTATTTAACAAACGTGGACTTCACATTCTCGTCTGCGATGTTTGAGTGAGACTTCCCAACTTCTTTTCGGTGCTATAGTTTATATATCACTTGCAATATGATCATAGACACGGTGGCTGGGTAACCACCTCAGGTCATCTCTGTAAGTCTGATTTTCTCTGAATTACAGTGATTGCAAACATCATCCCGACGCGATCTGAGCCCAAACACATACGGTGTTTACTCGTTCCCCCCCCCCACGAGGACGAGATGTGACACAAGGTCTTTTTAAAGTGGGGACCCGAGCGCGTACACTTGGGCAGGGACAAAAATTCCCCTCAGCCCCCGCAACCGTCGGTTGCGCTGGCATCGGTGCGAGCACCGATCCCTCCCTCTTGTGCAATGGGAGGGCGCGGCCTCGGGCAGCTGTTCCCCAGGGCTGGGTACCTCTTCAGTATAATTTTCCTCAGTTGCCCCTCTGTCCTCAGACAGAGAAGCCCCAAACACATACTACAACAGGGACAAATCGCCAGGTTTTAAATACAAAATTAAGAATAATATTTGATAGGTGAATGTTTAGGGGATTTTAAATAAACATTAAAAGTTCAGGTTACATATTAGTTTAGATGCATTTTAAATGTACTCATCTCGTAAGATTGTTTTTCCTGTAATGTTTTACGAAAAATCCCATTCCTTGAAAAAAAAAAAAAAATATATATATATATAGGAAAGAAACACCCAGCCTATTTTCTCCACGCCTTTCAATACAAACGGAAAGGCACGTGCAATTTTCTCAGGTCTTGGTAAGATTCGCAGAAGTTCTTTGCAATTTAAGAACGGATAATTGAAAATCGCAAAAAAAAAAAAAAAAAATTATATTATTTACACTTTTAAATAGGTGTCTCATCTAATTAAGAATTTCTAGTCTTTTATAATCTTGATAAAAAAAAAAATACACAGTCGTTTTTAATTTTCAAGATTGTCACGAGATTACAATATCACTTTGGATAAATAGTATGCTAAGTATGAAAACAGGTTTTGCATTCCTGACATAGGTCAAAATTTGGAAATCTAGTCTCTCTAGTTTATTAAACACATTCCCGCGTGAATGCATTCCTGAACACAACAACCTTAATCTCTTCATGTCTACCATTAATCGTTATCGATAGTCTTTTAATCTTCACTTTCTAATCCCTCTTCTTCCATTCCAGTTGCGTTCGTTGCATTCGCTTAGGATCAAATACCTTTTCTGAAAGGTATGAATTCATCTCCTCCTCCCAGCTATGGGTTAAATAGTAAGACTTCTATTCGAAAAAATATTGTTACTCTCAAACAATTGTTAATGTAATATTCACTCGTAAATAAAAAAGAATCAATCAAACTATGTTTCGGATTTAAATAGCCCAAAAAGGGTTGATAAACCGTAAAACAAAAATCAATTAATCAATCGATACCCCTCTTCCGTTTATATCTCACACCTCATTTAGTAATCCTCTATCTCTATGTAATGGATGAGGATTTCTTAAAGAAAAGATCAATTTGTTAGCATAATGAGTTCAGGTATCTCTGAAAGCTCCACTGTTAGAGCCTTGTACCAGACTAAGATACTCTGCGTAAATATCCACAAACTGAGATGGTGCGCATGCGCAAATGCAAAACGAATTTTGATATTAACTATTCCTGTTTTCCACTCACTCGGATCAATTTGAAGCGTCTTATTTTGAAAGGAGATATGACCGAAAAAAATGTCAGGTCGCATAATAGCATTTAATTGTCAATCCAATGAGAGCCACCATTTTATCTTGTCATCGTGACGAATTAATAACATTCACTGTGTTTTTAACACCAGGTAATTCTTGCGAGAATCTACTCGCTGATTTGATTAGCTTATTGGTTAAGCAAAACACATGCAACAGTCACGAACGGAGATTTGTTTCTTTTGGAAGGGTGGCAAGAAACGTGTCAAGTAAAAGTTTTCAAGCCTGAAAATATTTCTGAGATCGATTGCTTTATGAGTTTCATGTTACGAAAGAAATTAACAAATAAAGATGAAATTTTGTGAATATTATTCCGACGAACATTACATAAAAAAAGAGTAATTTCTTCAAATAAAAATAAAATGTTGAAGTTGCCTATTAAATATTACATGTTACATGAAATATTTTTGTCTGAATTTCTAGGATGAGGAGTTAATCATTATTTACGCTGTTTTATTCGGACAATTGTCTTCATCTTTATTGTTTTTATCTTTTATTTGTTTTTTTGTTTGTTTGTTTTTTTGTTTTTTTTTGTTTTTGTTTTTTTTTGGCCAGGTGTATATCAATCTAGGTTACCGTAAAGGAATTCTGAACTAAACACTTTATTCAATGTACGGAGGTAGATTGTTCTCGTTCCACTGATCATCTCTAGGGATATTGTCTAATTCTAGTTATTTTTACTGTTCAGTTATTTCTCGCCCGTTTCCACTGAGCGCATGTACATCCTACCCGACCCATTCTGTCATCAAATTCACAAACAAACATTTTTACCCACTAGACCATTGCCTCGCATGCAATGTTGAACTATGTCGAACATGTCTTCTTCTTTTGTGCGTCGAGGCCCTTCAAGACACAGGTAATCATGGCCCTCCAATTTTTCCTATCCGTTGTAGTTATAAGCATTGTTTCTTTTCCCCTATAATGTCCCTTATAGTCCATGTTCTGCAAGCAATTCAAATTAGCTCACCATATAGATTACTGGCTGTTGTAATCTGACTTTCTTGAAAGTTTAAAATTCTTCAAGCCCTCTTTCCACAGAATTCTCAGCTCTCACTTTCTAATATTAAATATAAGTGTCCTTTTTGCTTCCATTCTCCTTAGAGCTTCCTCGTTGCTCACGTGATCCGTCCATGATTTTAACAACAACATTCCTAAGAACCACATTGTTGTCTAAAGCCTTCTCTTCACTAGTGAGGAAATTGTCCAGCTTTCACTGTGACATACAGAAAAACAGATATTACATATAAATTCAGCACTCTTTTTTCTTTTCTTTTTTTTTTTTTTTTTGTTACTAGCGAATGGGAAAATATGACGCTTATACGTAACATCAGAAAGATACAATTGAAAATATCTAAATTAGATAAGGAAGAAAGAGTACTTGGAGAATCTGACACTCACAGTACCTATTGATGGCAATAAGGGCAGAGGAAAACAGCACATAACTTACCTAATGAGCTTGGGTAAAACGATGGAAGAATTGTGCTTAGTAGAGATAACAAAAAGATTTACTAAGAGTTATAAAGTACAAGAAATTGTGGAGGGCTCTGATCGGAAACGTCCTGAAGGGACACGTCACATAGAAGAAGAATACTTTGGTTGTCTTTTGAAAGGCATCTTTTTCTATTCCAATGCGCCTTCGGATCTCGGTGTCACATTTTCCATTGGTAGGACACTTCCCAGAATATGTATTTTGATGTTTTCCAATTTGTAGTTCGCATCATGAGATGTTTCTATCGCTCAACGGATATGTAGACTTAACATATTTTACGGCTCGCCTTTGAGAAGATATTTGACATGGGTTAATTATCTTGGTATTTGCCACTACTTTGAGGCAACTCGAATGTTTCTTATAAAAAATAAATACCTGGTCTAGTGCTACTGTTATATATTCAGAGATAAAATCCAAAGAAGAATCAGCAATCTTATTGGTCCTGACCTGGCATCTCGGCTTCAGTAACTTTTCCACCGCCGTAACGTAGATCATTTGTGCCTTTTCTATAAATAAAGGGTGTTCCAATAAACTATATATATATATATATATATACACACACACACACACACACACATATATATATATATATATATATATATATATATAAAATTTCACCAATAACACTGATTTATTTACTGTTGACTTTGATCCGTCTTAATGAAACACCCTTATATATAATCCGTGTTAATGGAGCACCCTTTACTTTCATTGTACTTTTTCTGATGAACTTTCTCATATCGAACCTAGACTTTTAAATTTTTTTGAATTTAAACACTTTACTAGATTGGCGGCAAGGCGTCATCATTTTACAGTTAAAACGACTAGATGTAACCGTAAGTTCTATGCTAACAGTTTCTTCTATCACACGTCTCGATTGTGGAACTCTCTTCCGGCTTCTTGCTTCCCTGTCAACTTTGATCTTTAAAAATTTAAATGCAAAATGCATAATTTAATTTCAAAAAAAAATTTAATTTCAAAAATTTAAATGCAATGTCAATCGTTATCGTCTGTCTCTTTAATTTTTACTCTTTTATCGTTCTTTCTCTTTAATAGTGTGTGTGTTTTTTTTCTCATATTCTCTAACACTGAGTAATCTCCCCTTGCACCTTACTGGTTTTATTGTCTTGCTTGAAGTAAAATGATTAAAATAATATCATAAAGGAGGTCCTGAGACTACAAACATTTACTAATCCAATTATGTTTATCACTATGAAACATTATGCATATTCTACCAGTGTGACTACACTATATTTTCACGTAGCTACCATCGAGATTGATACATTTCTCTATCAGTGCAAACTTGTGTAAATACCCTCCGAGAGGGACGTGGCGTCATGCGATTAAAGTAACTTTTGCATTTCTGCAGCAATAACGTTATCTATTTCCCGGGTAAATGTCGTTTGAGGGTCCTAATTAAGTGGTGGTCTGTAGATTCCAATTTTGACTCCATGACTTGGAAACATTCATCGAAATTGAATCCCCACACCTAAAAAAAAATATGTAATTTCATTAATCAGGTTAAATGTCGTTTGAGGGTCCTAAATAAGTGGTGATCTACAGATTCCAATTTTGATTCCATGACTTGGAGGCATCTACCGAAAATGAATCCCCACACCTAAAAAAAAAATATGTAATTTCATTAATCAGCGAATAAATTTATGGCAACTGTCTTCTGAGATGCAACGCGTGCGTTAGACGTGGACTTGGTACCGGAAGGTTGAACAATTAACTCAGGCATTGTAAATCACTGAACATATTAAAAGAAGCTATATGTCGAAAGAGAGCAAGATATTTGCTTAAGAGTATTATTCTAACGCACAAAAATGTCAAAACACATACGGTCAAGATTTTTTTTAAAAAAAAGTGACGCTCATTATAGGGTTGATACGTTACCGCATTCACTAGAAAGTCCTGACCTGACTCCTTCAGATTATCACCTGTTTGGGTTTCTCAAGTGATATTTAGCTATTGTTGCAAAAGGTGTAATGTTAACTCTCGTAGATTTACGACACATTCTTCAAAATGGGTTCTTAGGTGTTCATTCACCGAGAGGACTACCTTGATACTATCTAAGTGGAAAGGTAGCTTAGTAGTAATGGTAACATATGAGTATTTTTTTTTATTGTGTAGAAATAAAATGCTGATTAGTAAATGTCTGTATCTTGCGTAGTTCCAGTTCTATTAGGCTGTGTCATAAATAATTTCCGCTTTTGTCTATCAACTTTATTCTTCAAAAATAAATTACATTTACATTATATTAAATTATATATTCACCATTATTTGAAATGACCACTTATCAGACAGATCTAGTTTTCATTTTGAGTCTGATTTTCATTAGAATTTTTCCCTATCGCGCCAGTTTAAAATAGCAGACTCTGCTGTTTTTTTATTGAGCCAAGCTATGAGTCCAATGCCATAGTTGAACTGCCTTCTTCTTTATGTGCTGTGTCTTTTCAAGACTTGGGTGATCATGGACCTCCACAATTTCCTCTCCTTCGTAGCTCTTAATAAATTTTGTCTATTTGCTAATTCACCTAAACCTTGTTCCGTCATCTATTTACTCAACCTCACTAAGTAGGTTATGCGTTGTTTACTTCTGTCCCTTCAATCTGTCCTGTGAGTATCAGATTTGTCAAGCCTTCTTTCCGCGTTATGTGCTCTAGAAATTTCAACTGTCTCTTCCTTAATTTAAATATTAATTTCCTTTTAGTTCCCATTTTCTCTTCCTAATTTTAAGTATTAGTTTCCTTTTAGTCTCGCATTTTCGGTCCATGGTATCCTCAGCGTCCTTCTGTAGAACTACATTTTTGATTTCAACAAGTTTCTTCTTCATCGTTGAAGAGATTGTCCAGTGTTCACTGTCATATAGGAAGACTGGTATCACGTAACAGTTCAGTAATCTTTCATTTGTTTCTAGCGGAATTTGTCTCTTTCGTAATACTCTGCTTAGGTTTTGTAAGGCATCTTTCGCTATCCCAATGCGCCTTCGAATTTAAGTGTCGCACTTTCCGTCCTTTGTTAAAACACTTCCCAGATATTTAAATTTCCCTGTTTCTTAATACTTTGCTTAGCTTTTGTAAGGCATCTTTCGCTATCCCAATGCGCCTTCAAATTTAAGTGTCGCACTTTCCGTCCTTTATTCAAGCAAATAGATTTGTGAACTTCTTTAATTTTGGAATGCCCGATTTGTAATTTGAATTGTGGGTTTATCTTTTTGCGAACAACCTCTCTTCTTGCAGTTGATGTTTAATCCTTTCTTACTTCCCTTCACTACCTTCTGTAGGAGTTTTTGTAGTTTTCTTTCCGTGTCTGCTATCAACACTGTGTTATCTGCATGTCTTATGTTGTTAAGAGTGTGGCCGACAATACTTAATCTTGCTAGGACTTCTAATTCTCTCAGAAGTGTCTTGCTGTATAGATTGAATAAGTCCGGTGAGAAGACACATCCTTGTCTTTCTATTTTTGAATATTTACTTTCATTTTCTATCCGTATGTAAGTGTTTCCCTGCCAGTATAGGTTTTTGATAATTCTAGTATCCTTCAAAAATATGTCAAGGTTGCTGTTATAATTCTCGTATAAGCTCGTTGTTCTAGTTAATAATATACAAAATTGTTGTGGATTCCAGGATGAAATCCGGTACCAATAAATAACAAACGCCAAGAATGAATTTAGGAAAATAATGTATTAACGTAATAATACAAACTGGTAATGCATGTTAGTAGTTCCAGGAATACGGGTTAGTAGTAAAATATCTATACAGTCTTTGGTATTGAAGTATCGCTGTATGACTTCTTACTGAGTCTACGTGCTCGCTCACGGGGACTCTTGCAGGCTACGTTCGTTACCTTCACTCTCTGTTGCTCTCGTCTCTCGGGTCTTTATGTAGCAGTAGTATATATATATATATATATATATATATAATATATATATATATATATATATATATATATACTGAGTGAGTCCATTTGTGCAAAAAAGGGGAGAACCCCTCAACAAAAAGAAAGACTGGAACAAAAGATTAGTGAACAAACTGTTTAACCACATGTATTAATAGTACAGTATGAGAGATTATCCCAGTTAGTGCGACGTATTTTGCGACTACTTCTACTGTCTCCATTGCGATTCCACTCATAGTGAATGGAAGAGACCATGTTCAAAAATTTAGTAGCCAATATCGATGGTCTTTCTACATAACAGTTGCTGAACAGTTCCAAGAGATCTTTATGGCGTACTTTTTCGAATGCCTTTGCGTAATCTATAAAACACAGGTACATGTCCTTCTGCGTTTATATTGCTCTTCTGAGCATAAATATCGCTTTCCTTGTTACACTGTATTTGGTGAACCTACTGATCTTGTCCTATTTCCGGCCTGATTCTGCTGCGCGCTCTATTCATCAGAATTCGGATGATAAGTTTTGTTATATGGCTCGTTAAGGTTTCACATTCGCCTGCATCTGGTTTCTTAGGCAGTGCTATGAAAATCGGTATAATTATCTGTGCCATTAATCGCTCGTTAGGCGTAAACAGAATTATGTAGAGAGAATTGAACAAAATAAGGTAAATATTAAAAATGATGCTGAGTGGGATAGTTAGATAACAGTATAGGGTAAACATGAATGGAGTCTCAGTCAGTTATGTGCCATGCGTGATACACGCTTAGGCGATCATGTATCTTTCGATACTTGACTGACGAGGTAGATTTTTTCCTGCGGTAAGTTGCCATTTCTTTCTGCGGTAGACCAGTTGCCATCCAAGGCTATAGAACCAGATCTGTCCTGATATTTAACCACAGCAGTGGACAGAAGAAGATGATTCATACCCTTTACCAAGCTTATTACTAGCACGTAAGTGAATGTAATGGATTCGACTGGAATTCGAACACGTCTCTCTGATTTCTTCAATCCGAGCCGCTATCCATTACTCTAGTCTACTTAAATAAATCTCAATCTGTTTCTTTCTTCTTGCGTATGCCAATGTATTTACACTTACTGAAACACCAGTTAAGCAACGTTGAGCCTGGTCAGTAGATGAATGAACCCTTGAGTTAGCTGTGCGGGTGCTGTGATGGATAGCGTCATGGAATGAGAAGTCAGAGTTCAAATTCAGGTCGGGTTCGTTACATTCACTTACGTGCAAGTGTCCTTGGGAAAAGTATGAATCCATCTTTTCTCCCCACCTCAAGCTATCAGTTAAAAAATAGAACTGACTGGACCCTATGGCCTTGGTTGGCAACAAGCCTACTGCAGATAGTAACGACAGCCTACTGCGGCAAAATTTTCTGCCTCATCAATTATGAATCGAAAAGAGACGTTGATCGCCAAACTTGCATCCCGCGTGGCACATAAAGAAGGAAGCAGTACACATGAAAATTTCACGGCTTTCTGATGTGAATTTTTTGATCAATCATAATTCGAAGGAGTTGGACAATAAGCACTGCGAATAGAAAAAATAATTTTCTTTTTTTTTACGTATTGTTATTACTGCAGATCACAAATATCTATATTTTAATTTTATAAAAATTAATAAGGTTCCTTTTGTTATGTAAGTCTATTGTAAATTGGTCCACCTACGGACGCCAAAACAAAACAGTATTTTTTTTACATTAAAATTAGTAATCTGTAGTTCTTTTTCGTATATTACTCTCGATTAAGCTACTCCAGATTACGATGATCGTCGCCATTTTATATTTCCAATTTCGCGCATGCGCGTTGTTGTTTTTTATTATTATTATTATTATTATTATTATTTTGTCGATTGCACATTATAGCAGGGTCAGTTGGGCACTGTCTGTGAGAAAAAGCGAACCATGATGCAATTCACTCTGACAGAAATTTGGAAACGGCTTGCTGTACTGCTTGGCATTCGCGCTGGAAGCTCCAATACAAACATTTCAGAGTGTTTGGGTGGCAATCTGAGGACAGTGCAGAGGATTCGGAAAAAATTGGATGAGTCTAATCGTGATTACGAAGGTGTTTGGAGTAATGGCGACGTTATGCCTCCATTCTTCTTCACACAGGGCCTCAGACTGGACACGAAGGCATACATCAAGTGCCTTGAGAAGATAGTGCTGCCCTAGATCAAGAGGGTTGCTTCTGTATGACTCTATGCCTGACAACATGACACTGCACAATACGACAAAAGCAGTAGAACCCATTCATGGCTGTCAGACAATTTCTGCAACCATATCACCCCTTACATCTGGCCCCCCTAACTCCCCAGACTACAACCCCCTAAACTATTATGTGTCCGGCGCAGTTGAGCGAGAGACCAACAAAATTCCTTGTCACACAAAATACGAACCGAAGGCAATGATTATGGAAGCATTCACCAATTTAAACAAGGCGACCGTCCAAAAGAGTTGTAGGAGATTCTGAAGTCGTCAGGAGGTCGTGGTTGAAGCCAATGGCGATTTTATGGAATAAATTTACTCTTTCGTATATCAAGATATCTTTGTGTAATTTTGTTAAATATATCTGTTCAAATGAGATGTCAGTGTTAGTTTCATTTATGAGAAATTTAGACGACAATTTATCCATCGCACACTAAACAGCAATAGTTGTCACGAGTATGAAGGCATCTTGTTATCTAAAGAAGTAAGAGGATACAAATAAAATGATTTGAAATCGACAAAGGTTTCCATTTCCCTGTAGCAGACGTTAAACGCATGATAGCGTTATCGCCTCCTCCATCGTACCTTTCTTTCTTTCTTTCTTTCTTTCTTTTATATATGCTTTCTTTTTCTTAACAAAACTAAGCAGTGTCTCTGAGATATTTTTTCCAACGCAGTCAAAACGGAATGGTCTATTTTATATCTGAGGCAATGGAAGGGTGTAACGCATGCGCAAACGTAACTATTAAACAACGAAAGGACAAGCAATGTTATAGAATGATTTATCTCAGCCTCTCTATATTTATATCAGTTCCTTACTTCTCTATCCAATGTCCGTTTCCTGGTACCTACATTTCCAATTTGTTTTGAGGTTTTTTGGAGGGGGGTCGTTCACCTCTTTGATTCAGCCAATCTGCCACTTTTCATGGCTGTATCAAATATTTCTCGCAAGCTTAAGCATCATCAACCCCAACGTAGAAATCTATTATTTAATAAACTGACAACACTAGTCTCTTCATCTCAACCCTATTAACAAATGTCTTTATTTTACATTCATCTCTCTGTCGTTATCATTCCTCTATTTTTTTTTCAACTGTATACTCCCATTTTAAATTAAGACATTCTCTTCGTGTGCGTGTCTGAACCCCTCGTCTCTCTCGTATTTGTATATATGTATTTTCGGCAGGTTTGAACATTAATATCCCGAATAAAAGAAATTTAAAAAAATGGTTAACAAACCAAAGGCAAGAGATAGAGGCGTCTTTTACCTTAAGTAAAAGGAATTTCTGTGTATAATTCTTTTGCTTATTTTTTTAATCGCTGACAAATCTCGCAGATACATTAGTTTTACAACGATCCCATAATGCTATAACAAATTAAATTATGATATTTAAAGCGTGGTCATGTATAGATATTGGTTGCGTGATTTGATGAAACAAATTATCGTGAACAAACTTAGAAACGGGGGAAAAAGGTCCGGAGTTGGAATTTTTTTTTCTTTTCTTATATTTTTTTGTCAAATCAATTATTTGAATTTATATGTTGAATTTACGCTGTTGTTGTTGCTATATATGTTCCTCTTGAAATAGATGTCGCGATACATTTGTATAATATGTGTATGTGCGTGTGTACCTGTTAGAATGAGTAGCAGCTACCGTAATGCAATGGATGGCGTGTTAATCAGGCCATCATGCAAAGTTACAACATACGCTTGATCATAAAACTGGAACCGGTTTATAACGAGTGAGGTTGGTGTCATTGCGAAAAGAAAACATTATATTATTAGCTTAAATCATTGGTCTCCGGTTCGAATCTTAACCGAGATAAACAATTATTGTTTACTTTTAGATTTTCTCAAATTTCAACATCTGCCTATATTTTTTACATGAGTGTTGGGGCGCACCCACCTTCTAACTAGTAATGGACTGGTCCCTCTTATATAAGTCAGCTCTGGAGAGAGAGTGACAGAGCGTCAGAGAGAGAGTCAGCGTGAGCAGTCCAGATAAGCTTACCCGGTACATACCGTTGGACTATAGACTTTGGATATTGTTTCGTACTAACCAACCTTCGTTCTACTAATCACTCTATTGTTAATTGCTTTTATGAATATACCAGTATTTTCCTCTACAACTGTGTTTGTCTTGATTCATACACCGACACGCGGGAAACTCACAACATCTCAACAATGAGGTATTGTAACTATTTACATGGTTTGGACTGTTGTTCTTACCTTTATTGTCATATTAACGTTTCGGTCGTTGTACGCTCCGGCCTTCTTCAGGTGATATTTGTTGGAATTTCGTACCCGCTTTTATTCACTGGGCCATGTGGATAAAAGCGTTGGTTGAAGTAATCCAGTGACTTGAGCCCAAAGAGCTGTGAGTTCAATACCTGGCCACAGGAGAGGTGAACAAAAACTTGAACTAATTTGAGTTACTAAAGGGAGATAACTGACACTGAGCTATCCATAAAAGGCATGACACGTGGAACTAGAACAATCTACTCAAGTAAACGAAATAAAGGGTTTAGTTTGAAATTTCAAAAATATCACCTGAAGAAGACCGGAGCGTACAATGGCCGAAACGTCATAAATATGACAATAGAAATCAGGACAACAGTCTGAACAATGTAAATAGTGTAAATATTTTCTTAAATTTATATTAAAGTTTTCTCTAAGCCGATCAACATTTATTTTGCATGAACAGTTATCAATGTCGTCACCTATTTATTTTACAACGGCCTTGCAATTCAGAAGGATACCTGTTCTCCATAGAGCTAGTTATAGCTGCATTCAAAGCAAGAGGTTTGGTTTCAAAGGCTGATTTTTATCGAACGTTTTGCCTGCTTGCGTAATTGGTGCATGTTGAAATGACATGTATTAATTACTGTGGGCATATATCCATCTACCACTTTCAGTATCGCATCTGTTATAAATTCTGTAAATCACAAAGGCGCTTAAAAGCACAGCTATGTGTAAAAAAAAAAAACATAACCACAAGGATAGTATGGGTAACACAGAAGTATGGATTTCTTCAATATTTGTGAACTCTTATTTAAAATGATACCTGAGCTCCCCACGGATGAGCAGAAAACTATAGGCATCGGATTTATGGTTCTACAGAAGTATACTGAAAATTCCATGGATATAGCTAGTAAACAAGAAGGAAGTCCTAAAATATATGGCAACAGAAAGCACACAAATTCAGAACCAAATGAAATTCCTTGGACACATAAGGTTTGGAAAGCTTAATCCACGCGAGGCATATTGAGTGCAAGAGAGATAGGGGAAGGCAGCGAGCCACTTATCTAACGAACCTGTGTGAATGGATGGCGGAATAGGCCTTAGCAAACGGGAAAAAAAAACTACCATTTTCGGTACTTTGTATCGCTTAGTAAGGCGTGTTTTATTCTATCACTCCTAAGTTCTGTCCTACCAAACATTTACACAAGCTCCAAAGGTATTCTTTCTCTCTTTCTTACCTTTAATATATCCTGTGAGTGTCAAATTATATAAACCCAATAGTCTGCGCAAATATTTCTGAAATTCTCTTAAGTTTTAAAATTCATTAAAAAATTAAAATGACTAATAATATTAGACGCTTATATATATATATATATATATATATATATATATATATATATATATATATATATATATGGAAAAGGTTATAATTGTTCCAACGAGAGAAAATGTATTTTAAAAAAAAAAAGAGAGAAATCGCAAACTTTTGGGTTTATAATGTGGATTTGTTTTTAGTCTATATATTATATTTTATTCTTCATATTTCTACTACACGTGTTTCCGGTCTCGTGACCTTTTTCAGGAAAATTTCAGGAAAATAAAAGGGATCAGTTTTAAAGGAATAATTTTCCTTAAGACTTTTTTTTTAATGTTCCATTGTTCGTTTTCTGTATTTGTATTTAGCCTTGGTCATTAGGTTTGATCTGAGTGGTGGTAACGTGTGCAGTTTCTCTCTTACATATATATATATATATATATATATATATATATACGAATGTAATGAGAACGAAAATAATATATAAATTCTAACGTTCACGGCATTAATTCAAAAGAAGGCTCAAAGATGCAATCTCGTTTCGGTGCATTTAGTTGCACCTCGACTGGTGAGAACCAAAATGGTTATGAACAAGTCTGTCTGTAAGCAGACCGCACGTGGAACGTCACTTCCTTTTTTCTATTTGTTTGAAAAAAATTTAAAAGGAGACGTACAAGGATAAAGAAAAGATAGGAAAGGCAAAAGTGTGACAGAGAGAAACAATAGTGCTTCTTGATAGAAATTCGGTGAAGGATTGTTGAGGTGTTAAAGTGATGGCTCGATCCGAAAAATTTAAATCGATTTCCAAGACTCCCAAGAGTGAGGTGGGGAAGGAAGGGTCTGAATAGGAGAAAGTAAGAAGATGAAGGAAGAAGAAGGGATAAGTTTAAACGATGATTATAGTAGTAATTAGAAATGTTTTTGGTAACTTTAAACCAGATCTGAATTGCATATATTTAGGCTGGAATTATTGCTACTCGTTTTGTAATCAATGAATGTATTTTGTAAATTAATAAATTAAGAGGTGGAGATTATTTCTTGGTATATTCAATAGATAAGTTATTTGGGGTTTTTGTAACAATAGGTTTTAGTTCAGAATTTAAGATATAAGTAAAAAGGTATATAAAAAGTATGGGATATTAATATAACTTTTATAAGCAGATTTTTACCTATTGTCGGATTGTATAACTTGTAGATTAAGTATGGATGTAAATCAATTTATCTGATACTATTACTAGTATTATATATGTACACTTTAAGAATCATAATCTAAGATAGATAAGGAGAAAGGTAGATTAGTAGAAAGGTATATAAGAGGGTAGAAAGTATATCAAAGAAGGTGAGTTATAGTTTTAAACGTTCAGGCTTATGGATTTGAAAGTTTAAAAAGATTGTAAGGATAGATCTTTAATATGCATAAAAAACGGTGGTTCCAAATCTTTCATTTAATAATTGGCTGTTGTTCAAAAGTTTAATAATATATATTTTTCCTGAAAACATAAACACACACACTCATATATATATATATATATATATATATATATATATATATATATATATATATATATATATATGACGTGATTTAGACCTCTCAGCCACAGAGTGCGTAGATAAATGATATACCGGGTGTAACAGAAAAATTCCTCAAATCGTGTAAAAGCATAATTGTCCATCCCACAAAATATCTAAACAAATTAATTTCCTTTTTTCAATGTTTTCAGATAAAGCATTTAACCATCTTGACACCATTTGTCGTAAAAATCATTGACGAATCCTTTAAGTTACTCAGCTAGAAAGAGAACCGGTTTTATTTTGCGTCAGACCCACTGTTTTCCCAAATGAGCAATGGTGAGAGGACAAACATCATTGAAGCCTTCAGTAATAGTACCAGCATTCATAGACTGGCTTACATTTTCAAAGTCCATTCAAGGACTATTAAGAGAAGAGTGGATAAGTTTTAAAAAAAAAGGAATAGTAGAGAGGAAAACTGGACCAAGAGGTCACAACAGGAAGAGGGATCATCATTTCAACTTAGAGCTAAAGAGATCTATTGGTAAAGATCGAACTCAATCCATAAGACGTTTCGGACGTGAGAGAGGAGTTTCATCTATGACAGTCCAAAGAGTAGTGAAAAAAGACATGTGAGATATCTTGTTACTCCAAGACAGAAAGTTAGAGAGGACGAACATTACCCAGGATAATTTGGAAAATGATCCTGGAATAATATATATATATATATATATATATATATATATATATATATATATATATATATATTTTTGAACTTTATTTCAGTCCTTCGTGAGCATCCGATAGTTACGATTAATTAATGAAGAACATGTCATTTTCGTTTATGATCGATTTCAACACGATCCTTCTATTAAAATTGTATAGTAATTATACATCCTCATTGCTCAAAAGCGAAGTCCAATAGTGTTATAAAAACCTCAGAGAATTCCAGTAAGATATCTTTAATCATCTCTAAGATACAACGATTGGAAGCTTAATCTAACGAATCGACAGTTTTGCTTTTTATACGATTTGGACAATTTTGCTGTTACACACACACACACACACACACACATATATATATATATATATATATATATATATATATATATATATATATATATATGAATTAAAAATATGGATTAAATCTGACAAACTGTATGTTTATTGGATATGTTTTTTCTAAGCATATCTTAGATGTAATATAAGACCGAAAGTGCGTAATTGTTCTAGCGAGACAAGCTTGCAAAACATTACACTACTCCGAGGTGCCCTAACTCCGACGAACTAATTAAATAAGAAACAAGTACGAAAACCTTTTATAAATCTTATATATTTCGCTATTTTTTCATCTTCATCAAACATTTTATGGCATGTATATGTACATACATAGATACTAACACAACAAAAAATGAACAGATAGCATCTACCCGGCTAATCCAAGCAACATAGAATTCAAAACACGAATACATCTCTGCTCTGTGCCATTCCCCCAAAATTATGATGAGGCTGAATAAATAACGAAACATGTCAAATTTAAAGCGATTTTTTTTCCTTTGTTAACCAAATATAAATACAAAAGAAAACTGTTAATATTGGCCCATTCACTTTATGAAGTATGGCAGATTTCCCAAAAGCCTTTTTACGGTGAGCTTGTAAAAGGTAATCGACCCCCTCATAAGCCAAAAAAAAATTTCAATGGTGTAGTTAAATATTATCAAAAGACTCTTGGCTTTAAGGTTCAAGACTGAGAAACTTTTGCTGGAGATAGATCTTGTTAGAGAAGGTTGATTTGGGAACGTTGCAACAATTTTGCGCAGAAAAGAATTGATCATTCCAACCAAAAAGCGCACCATTAGGAAGGGAGAAATAGAATCCGTCCCAGAGCTATTAGGACACCAACACAGTTGCAGTATTTGTAGAAAAGTCATCCACTAGGCATCTTGGCAAACAATAGATTTTACCAATATTAATATCATAAATCTTTCTCACCAGCAGAGATTGAGACGAATGTTGGACATCAATTGGCAGTCTTGTACACCAGACACAAATGTTCTTTAACGCGCAAACATAGCCAGCATAGAAAAACTACTTTCCCGTAAATCAAACGGACAGGTCATCTGACATGTATGAAAGATGACAGATTGTCCAAAATACTTTTTATAGTGAGCTGGTACAAGATAATCAACCCGCTCAAAATACGTTTCAAGGATATAGTTAGATATAACCTGAAGACACTTGGCATTAATGTTGGAGACTGGGAAACTATTGCTGGAGATAGATTTGACTGGAGAAGGTTGATTTGGGAACGCTGAAACAATTTTGAGCAGAAAAGAATTGAACATTCCCCCCAAAAAAAGCGCACCATTAGGAAGCGAGAAATGGAATCCGTTCCAGAGCTATTAGGACACCAACACACTTGCAGTATTTGTGGAAAAGTCATCCTCTCGGTGGATGGTTTAGCTGGTCACATGAGATAGCATCAGAGAGGTCAGGGGCAAACTCCTGTAGAATCAATACTATCAGAAAGACCTACAGGTTACTTGTGCGAGTTTTGGTGACAAAATTTATAAGTCTGCAGCGAGACTCAAACATCACGTGATTGCACACAGGCAGGTTTCAAACATAGGCATCACACAAAAATTATGATTGCCATATAGGCTGGCATCTCGCTCTCACCCTTTCACTGTCGAAACTGTTAAATGTAGCCGTCTCTTCTACTCCAATAGCTTCATGTCTCGTACTTCTCGCCTATTTCTTGTTTCCCTGATAGTTATAATTTCCAACTATTCAAATGTAATGTCAATCGACGTCTGCAGATGCCCTAACTTTCTCTTCATCTTTTCCTCTATCACTCCTCTTTGCTCTTGCTCCAACTCTCTGTAACCTCTTGCGTGCTAGTGGCTTCCCGCTTTGCTTGGGGTGAAATGCTTTAAAAAAATACGTAAGAGAGGTTGTAAAAATGAAGCTGGCCTTAAAAATCACTTAGCAGAGATGGAAATAATAAAATTCTGAATGAAAAACACAAACAAAAAAGTAACCAAGTGAAGAGATAGTCTTCTTCTGCAAAGAAGTAACTATTATCATATATATATATAAATATATATATATATATATATGTGTGTGTGTGTGTGTGTGTGTGTGTGTGTGTGTGTGTGTGTGTGTGTGTGTGTGTGTGAATTAGTCAGAACAACTCTTGGAATAATAAAAATATTTCATCTCCGAATTTCAAACATTGGAGAGGCCAAATGATACGTTGGGTAAAATGTAATGAGAAAAACAACAAAAATAAAGATATTAGTCCGGACTACTCGTTCGACTAAATGGCCTAATTTTTCCCTTTCAAATTGTATTATTTCATGTGAGTGCTGTAGATATTCGGAGATGAGATAGAGAAGAAAAAGTAATGGACCAAAGAGGGCATTTTCTTTTTCATGATTCTTGAAAGATAGAGAAAGCACGGATTAACGGTACACCAAATTATGTGATGCAAATGATTTGCCCCAATGACATCAACGCTTTGTTTCGTCCTGGATAGGATCATAAACTACATCTGGGTCCTGAGTAAGACTTTAAACTACGTCAAACAGCAAGAAGTCTGACCAGGAGGCTTTGAGGAGCGTGGAACCACCTCTTAATTTCTGGTGTTCAGAGGTCCACCCTGACTTGGGGTGGCAGCACCTGTTAGGGTCCCAACTATTGGTAAATAGTTAACCCCCAAACTGGGGTCAAAACACTTTGAAAGTGTAAAGATAGGTTTTAATACAAGAAACACTTTATACAAATTATTACCAGCAATACCTTGTTGAAAAAAATATTACCAACAATACCTTGTTGAAAAAAAATATTACCAGCAATACATTTTTGAAAAAAAAATATCTATAGCAATACGTTTTTGAAATATTACCAGAAAAAGAATTTTGACAAAGCAAAATATTACCAGCAATAAAAATTTTGTCGGCATTAAATGACCCATTGAGGTTGATATGTCGTAAAACAAATCAAACTAAACAAACCAATCAACGCTTTGTTGGACTCGCTTAAAGACGATAGTGTCGTCTGCCTTTCTGTGTTCGATTAAGAAATTATGACAAATTGAATAGAATATTTGAGCTGGTGGTTTCTCTGGTTGGAACTGTCCATAATTGCCTGCAACGGAAACGCTAGGGTCTCTACGGGACGATTAAGTGTGCTTCATGCCCACAGAAAGAAAAGAAAAGAGAAAACAATAACAAAAACATCCTCAAGGTCACTTGCTCGATAATACTTGGACACGTGTTTCTGGGGTAATGTTGGCCTTTTTTTTCTGTTATTAACAGGAACGTGCAACTCTAAAAACAGTAATGAAATTATTCTATATCTAACAGTTTGAAGACATTTCATTAACGCATTTTGGGAAGCTCGGGATAATGGCGATTAAGGGATGCGGACTCAAGTCAAATAATAAATATAAAATAAATAAAATTGAATATTTAATATTTGACGCTCTTTATTTCTCTGATTACTTCTTTATTCTTGTCCACTTTCTCTCTATTTACCTAACTCTCTCTAACATCCCGTTTCGAACAAATTCTTTTACGATGCAATTTTTCATCATATATAATCCATATCTCTCTCTCTCTCTCTCTCTCTCTCTCTCTCTCTCTCTCTCTCTTTCTATCTATCTATCTATCAATCACATCTTCTCACTACAAGGATCTATCTATCTATCTATCTATCTATCTATGTCCGTCCATATCTGCCGCTTGAGGTAGCAAGTAGTCGAGCGATTTCTCTTCCTGTCCAACCATAATTATATCTAAGTTTATTTCTGTCCATCTATTATTTTATCTCACTATGTTCATATCAATATCCCTTTCTTTCTATCTTACTATCTATCTCTCGACCTGTCTATATATATATATATATATATATATATATATATATATATATATATATATATATATATATATATATATATATATATATTTTATTTATTATTTTTTTTACAAATATTTAAGTAAATGCTCTGTTTATAATAATTTGTTTACGTTAAGATACGCTTCGAGTATAGCACGCCAGGCTATACAACGGTTCCGTGCTGGATACAGGTTCGATTCCTGTCGGTGGTCATATATTTTCTATGAAATTTCTCAGACAATTACGCTTTTAAAGGTTGTTGATATTATTTATTATGAACAGAGCATTTACTTAAATACTTGTATCTATAAAAATAATGTATAAGCAATTAATATATTTATATAAGTCAGTTCATATTTCACTCCGTTAATACCGATCTCTGTTCATACCTATCTTTCTAACTACGTAGTCTGTTCCTACATACACACACACACACATATATATATATATATATATATATATATAATGAAATGTACAAACTCCGACAATTATTTTAAGACATTTTTATGTTTATACATTTTTTATAGATACAAATATTTAAGTAAATGTTCTGTTTATAATAAACAGTATTAATAACATTTACCGGCCTAAATGTCCGAGAAATTTTCATAGAAAATATTCGTCCTCCGACAGGAATCTAACCTGTCTCCTATACGGAACCGTCATATAGCTTGACGTGCCTTGACCGATTGGGCCACAGAGGATCGTTCGGTTAGCAAGTAGTCGATTTTACTGCTTTTTAAACTACAATCTTCCATGAATCTCTCACGTACATTAATATCTGCTCATGGTGTATCCAAATGTAAACAAATGACGTCACACATTATGAAATGGACAAAGTCCGACAATTATTTTAAGACATTTTTATGTTTCTACATTCTTTTTTTATAGATAATAGCATAAAAATGTCTTAAAATAATTGTCGGACTTTATCCATTTCATAATTTGTGACGTCATTATATGTACACACATATACACTGTACTTTATATATATATATATATTAGAAAAATTCTGCTTTTCTGACTAAGCCAATAGTCAAAGGAAATAATATTAAAATAGATACTAGCTAAACATCTTTAAAAATTTGCTATAAAACTTGAAAATTTTTTGTGGCGTATGGTCACATTACATGGAAACACGTGTTTTCGTGCAATCACCGTAGTTAAGCAACGTCGAACCTAGATGGGTAACTGATTAGGGAATACCAGGTACTGTCAACTTGAATCTGCGGGTGATGTAATGGATAACGACTCGGAATTGGTAATCGTTGATCCGATTATATTTAAGCACAAATACCATCAAAAATTTTCTTAACACGTAAATAATATTATCATAAATTATAATTTGAATATTTATTCACGGTTTTCTCTAGATACACAAGATTTATTTATCTTACCATGACTCGGTTTTATTTTTCTCCATCAAAACACTATATTTTACTTTTATTTTAGCATTTTCCTATGTACAAAACTCGTTCAATTGTTCACAGATATGTAATTCATTAATTAAATTCTATTTGTATTAATAGTTAATTTTAAAAAGAAAACTTCACAACGTTTCTAAATAGCAAGATTGGCATGGTGATGGTTTTCTTATCTGAAAAAATATCGGAACTGTTGCTATGGTAAGTACGCAGAGTAAAGCTGCTTGGCACAGATTGACCTTGAATTCTGTCGTTAATTTATAACGTTCTCGTTCAATTCCGTTGTATATGACAAGGAAAGTATGTGGAAGGAAAATATGTAGAGCGTGGTTGTCTCTAAAGTGTCACGGTCACTCAACTGTAGTACGTCATTTGCAAGACTTACAGAACTTTAGAAGATAGGTGAAATCACATAATCGTACGAAGAGGAACATCAGACAGCATTTAAACACTTGTCTTGCTTGACAAAGAAAATGCCATTTCTGAACAGGGTAGCGAAAATGGATTTATTGGATGAACCTAAAACGATGAAAATCGAGGCTATATTCAAGGAAGTATTCAACATTTCAATTTAAGAGGAATTCCCGGGAAGGAGCATTTTAAGAAATATTGAAAATTTAATAAAGTGTTATTGAGCAACGCTAAAGTGAGCAATTGACTTGTTTGAATAACATATTGGATATGATAAGCGCTTTGCGTGGACTAGGGAGACGATCGGTGATTTTACATTGCAGCAGTCATAAAAAAGTTCATCCGCATGCAGTGTGAAACAGTTTTGTCGTTTATTAGGTCGGCAATTCCAACAAGTTAAAGAGATCAAAAAATACCACGAAGTATTAACTGAATCTAAATCGTAAGTAAATTTATTCAATAAAATTGGCTTCAACCACGTCCTCTAGACAACTTCGGAAAATCCTGCATCTCTTCTGGGCGCTTTAGAGACACTTCTAAGATTTTCAAAGAAAAAGATGGCACTGGAAAATTTTACATCGATCTAATTTTTATTGAAATATATATTTAAAATGATTTTTAAAAATTAGCTGCTGTATATATCACTATATCAGTAAGACTGACTTTAAAAATTATTTAATACAGCTTCAATATAATTATCACTTATAGAAATACATATAGCAAGTTTCAAAAGGGAAGTGATTCTTATTGTTATTTTTTAAGCTTACCTTATTTTTGACCCAAAGCCACTTCTTTCTTTTTTTCTTCTTCCTCTTCTCGCATCGGCTGTCTCTTTTGAACGTAGGTGATCATAGTTCTATAACTTTCTATCTTTAGTAGCACTTAGGAATTTTTATCTGTTTACTTTCCAGGCCATTGGCTATTCTGCCATCTATTTACGGAAGCAATTAGCCTATTCTACCAAGCAATTGAGACAAACCTATTCTACTAAGCAATTGACATATTCTGCCACCCATTTACACAAGCAATTAACCTATTCTGCCAAGAAATTAACACAAACCTATTCTACACTAGCAATTTACCTATTCTACCAAGAAATTAACAAAAACTTATTCTACTGAGCAATTGACCTATTCTGTCACCGATTTACACAAGCAGTTGATCTATTCCACCAAGAAATTAACACAAGCCTATACTAGCAATTGACCTATTCTCCCACCCATTTACACATCTATTAACCTACCTATTCTCTTTCCACCCTTGTCTATGTCTTGTGTGTTAAATTCTCCAAGCCTTCTTAGCGCCGTAATGTGTCCTAGAAACTTCAACTATCTCTTCGGGTTCTATGTTTGCTTTTTCATTCGATTTTCCTTAAAACTTCTTCGTTGTTCACATGCTCTGCCCATGTTATTCTCGACATTCTTCTGTTACATAGCAGGTCTTTTCTTGATTTCTGATATTTTCATGTTGCTTAATACTTGTTTTCGTTTACGGAAGGCATCTTTTCTTATTCCAATGCAACTTCGGATTTCGGTATCATATTTTCCTTCCTCTCTCAAAACACTGCTCTTATATCTAAATTTCTGTACTTGTTTAATCTTGAAATCTCTAATTCATAGCTCGCATCTTGGTCTGTTTCTCTTTCTGAAAACTATACGTCTTTTTTTTTTTTACAAGTGACAGTCCTTTCTTTGCGATTTTCTACTGAACTCACAGCTGTATGTGAAAGTCACTGGATCCAACCAACGCTTTTATTCACTGAACCATGTGTTCCTGAGGACAATCACCTGAGGAAGGCCGGAACGTACAACGGCAGAAACATCGTGAATATGACAATAAAGATGAGGACAACAGTCCGAACAACGTAAATAATATAATTACAATACCTCATCTCTGAAATATAGACACGTATTTGTAGGTGATTGTTTATCGACATATCAACACCTTATGGGTCATTTCATGCCGAAATATAATTCTCTTGAGATCATTAGTAATTCATTTTGCAAAAATGTATTGCAGATAAAAAATTTTCCTTACAGATATGTATTACTGGCAATTTTATTTATTTATTTTATTTTATTTTTACAAAAATACTGGTAAATTTTTACTATGAGAATGTATTGCTGATATTTTTACTATAAAAATATTTATACTTTTATCATGTTTTGACACTAGTTTATGGGTTAACTATTTACCCATAGCTGGGACCCTAACATACGCTACCACTCGAAGTCAGGACGAACAACAGCAATTAAGAGGTTATTCTACGCTTCTCAAAATCTCCCGATCAGACGCCATTCTGCCAGATGTAGTTTATCGTCATAGCCAAGATGTGAATCATTTCTTTCTTTTATGAAAATGAAGCTTAAGGAAATGGGATGCCTTTTATTAATTGATAGTTTCCCATTAAATAAGGTAGAATCAAAACGTTCTTGTTAATTGAAATCATTTTCATCTTCATCAATTACATTTGTTTATTTTTTACAATTAATTGGGGTTTTTTGGGGGTGGGTTGGGTTTCTTTTTTTAGTTATATTCATAATCTTAATTTGATAATTACATTTTGGACAAGCATTCGTTTTTAGCATTATTATTATTATTGTTGTTGTTGTTGTTGTTGTTGTTGGTGGTGGTGGTGGTGGTGGTTGTGGTGGTGGTGGTGGTGGTGTTATTAATACCTATCTTTTTTACTCTAGTGGAAACAGGGCGTAACTCCAACCATTTCTATGCTAGTATAAACCAAACCAATGACAACTTTTTTACGGTAATGTAAACACGACATACTTAAACCCGTTTATACACTAGTGTAAACTGAGCCTATATCAAACTTTTTTGACACAAGGGTAAAAAGGACCGCGACACGTTTATACATCAATATAAAGCGGGCTTATGTCTAACTATTAATCTAATGTAAAAAGAATGTAACATCGACATTTTTATAAATTAGTGTAAACCAGGCCTATGTCTAATTTTATTACTGAAATGTAAACATGGTGTAACATCGTCTCTTGTATAAACTCATGTAAATCGAGACTATGTCTAAGTTTTTGCTTTAATGTCGGCCATCATATACACCAACGTAAACCGGGCTTAAGTTTTTTGCTCTAATGTGTCAATATCTGCTAACTCACTCATGTCTTCTCTCTCCCCCCTCACTTCCTCACTTCGTTAATTTACATAGGTTTAATACGGCCCGTCAAAAATTTGTAAATTTTCTTTTCATTTTTTGTTTGGAAGTAAAGTCTGATGATCCGCAGTCCTTTAAAAGGGCTGTGGTGAAATAATTTATTACATGGAACCTTAAAGTGGTTTGTTTTTATTTAAATTATTTGCTCTGGATTTACATTGAGCTCTCTGGATTTTATCCTCCTTAGGTTTACCCATACGGATTACTTAGTTTTTATAAACTATATATATATATATATATATATATATATATATATATATATATATATATATATATATATATAGATATATGTATAGAGATAAATGCATTATTATATGCATACACACACACCGCATATATATATATATACACGCACACACACACACACACATACACACACACACACACACACACATATATATATATATATATATATATATATATATATATCGTCAAAGATCTATATATGAAGGCAGATTAGATAGATAGATAGATAGATAGATAGATAGATAGATAGATAGATAGATATCTGGCAATTTTTGCCAGCAATAACTTGCAATGTAATCATGAACACTCGTACAGATGTATGTTAGTGTTGTGGGTCAGTTTAGAGTGATCATATATATATATATATATATATATATATATATATATATATATATATTATAATATGTACTCTTATGTACATATAGCACATATATATTTATACCTACATATATATATATATATATATATATATATATATATATATATATATATATATATATTATATACCTATATATGTACATATAGTATTAAGTACTATATATGTTATGTACATATATGTCATATGGTATATATGTCTGTATTATAAACCTCCTGACATACATATGTGCATTTTAATATGCATATACATCTATATACATATAATATATATACACACACGCATACATACATACATACATATATATCTATATATATATATATATATATATATATATAGACAGTTTCACATGAATATATATATATATATATATATATATATATATATATCAACCATATATTAACGATTGTATACTTACTTGTCCACATACACGCGAATACACATTTCTGCATGTGAGGGTGGTGGTGCTAGTGTAGAGTTTTCACTTATAGACATTATCTCCTATGTTAATAGCAGTAGTAATGTCGGGGCTGGTGCTATTAATTATTCTACCTACGGGCATACGATTGGCCTATGTTCCATTACGCGTGCTCATAACACAACGCTGCGAGTAGAGTGGCCACAACAATACTCCGATACTGTTGATTCTAAATAACCTATTAATACCAGTTGAAATTTTCTTTTCACACCGACGCCCCGCAGCTAAATATTTGTTATTGAAGCCATAAGAGTAGAATTTGTCGAAGCCGTAGGAGGTTGTTATCCACAGTGGTTTTACATTTGTCATAGTCACTTATCATCGTTTCTCTTTCTTTCTTTCATTATTTTTCTTTTTTTTTCTTTTTTTTCGTCATTCTTTCGTCATCTTTTATTTGTTTCTCTTTCTATCTTTATTTCTCTCTTTTTCTTTATTTCGCCGTATCTCTTTCTTTCTTTCTTACGCTATATATCTTTCTCTCTCTATTTCCATTATTCTTTCTCGCTTTTTCTTTCTTGCTCTTTCCCTCTGGCTTTTTTCCTTTTCTATTTCTTTCTTTCTCTTTCCTTCTTTCTTTCTTTATTCCTCTCTTTCTCTCTGGCTTTTTTCTTTTTCTATTTCTTTCTTTCTCTTTCTTTCTTTCTTTATTCCTCTCTTTCTTTATTCCTCTCTTTCTTTATTTCCTCTCTTTCACTCTGCATTTTTCCTGCTTCTTTGAATGTTTCTTTCTATACCTTTTCTTTTTCTTTCTCTGCTTTTCTTTTTCTTTCTCTGCTTTTCTTTTTCTGTTTCTCTTTTTTTATTCTTTTTCTTTCTTTAATTCTTCTTCTCTCTTTTCTCTGGTTTGCTTTTTTTACTCTTTCTTTCGTCCTTTCTTTCTTTCTTTCTTTCTCTATTTTCTTAATTTTTAATCCCCTCTGACATTGTGACATTTGTTTCTCCTTTCTTTCAGTCTTTCTCCCACTTGTTTTCTTTTTCTAATTGTCATTCATTCTTTTTTTCATTCATTCATTCATTCTTTCTTTCTTTTTCTATATGTATTCTCTTTCTTCTTTTCTTTTTCTGATTATCATTCCTTAAACGATATTCAGATAATCTTCGTTTATTCTTCTTCATAACCCTTTGCCCACCATTTTTTTTAATTATTTTTTTCGACAACTCCTATCACGTATTTGGATACCTCATCGTGATGAGATGGTCATCTAATTTGACTTGTATATCATTTCCTTGATTTCGATCTTTACCCGGTGCTTCATACAGTAAATCCTGGAAATTTAATTAAAATAAATAAATTAATAAGAACTTTATTGTGAAAATATTGACTTACAAAATTCACTTTACTATATATATATATATATATATGTGTGTGTGTGTGTGTGTGTGTGTGTGTGTGTGTGTGTGTGTGTGTTATGAAATGGGAAAAGTCCGACAATTATTTTAAGATATTTTTATGTTTATACATTCTTTTTTATAGATACAAATATTTAAGTAAATGCTCTGTTTATAATAAACAGTATTAATAACATTTACCGGCCTGAATGTCCGAGAAATTTTGATAGAAAATATACGTCCTCCGACAGGAATCGAACCTGTACTCTATACGGAACCGTCATATAGCCTGACGTGCCTTAACCGATTGAGTTTAAAAGCAGTAAATCGACCTTGCTAATCGAACTGTGGCTCAATCGGTCAAGGCACGTCAGGCTATATGACGGTTCCGTATAGAGTACAGGTTCGATTCCTGTCGTAGGACGAATATTTTCTGTGAAAATTTCTCGGACATTCAGGCCGGTAAATGTTATTATTACTGTTTATTATAAACAGAGCATTTACTTAAATACTTGTATCTATAAAAGCATTTATGAACATAAAAATGTCTTTAATATATATATATATATATATATATATATATATATATATATATATAATTGCAATTAAAATACCTTTTAGTTAATGACCATTTTCATCTACGAATTTTAATCTTTATCAATCTGCCTCCTCTCTATCATTTCTTCACTTTCACTTTCTTCTTCTTTTTCTTCTTTCACACCGTCTCTCTCTCTCTTTTCTTGCACAAAATGAATTTTTTTTCTTTCTTTCTTATCTCCAAATGTTTTATCTACTTGTTCCAAAGCCTATATTTATCGCCATTTCACATATGTACGTTTTCCTTTTCTTTTTTTGTTTGTTTTCTTATTTATAAGCGAACGCTTACTCTGTTGAGATATTATTCTCGTGTTAATTTTATGAGCCTACTCTTCCAAACTAGCTCAATTAAGGTTTGAAGAGTTGCGTTTAAAATCTTCCCGCAGTAGGTTGCCAATTCTTTCTGTGGTTAACTGGTTGCCAGCCAAGGCTATAGAACCCAGTTTGTTCTACCATTCAATCCATAGACGAGGGGAGAAGAGATGGGTCTCTGCCTTTCCCAAGGGTATTTGCGCATAAATGAATGCAACGAACTCTAGTGGAATTCGAACTCGGCCCTCTGATTTCTCATTCCGAGCCCATATCCATTGCACCACAATACGCATCGTTCTGTTACATATGTCATCCCAATTCACTTTCATTTGCATTCTTGTCATATATATGTGAATAGAGGGTGGTATTTACTATTCATATATATGTGAATAATAAATACCACTCTCTATTCTCTATCCCTCTCTCTCTCTCTTTCTATCTCTCTCTCTCTCTTTCTTTCACTGTCTCGCTGTTTTTCTTACATTCTGTAACTCACCTTTTCTTCTTTCTCTCTCTCTCTTTCTCTCTCTCTCTTTATGCGTCCCTGTTGAATAGGCTTTATGCGTTTTTGTTCTGTTTTCTCAGACCGCAACTCTTCCTAAAGACACGCGTGTCAAAGTAAACACAGTCTCATAAGAAGCATAATACTCTAATCTCCACAGTAGCGCAGACGTCATATTTCATACATTAAGATAAGAATCTCTGAAGCCTCAGTTTATGACTGTCGTAGACGCCCCCGAAGCTATCGATAAAATTCGACTCCATTCCACTTGCATTATTTCCCCAACTGCAAACTATTAACTTTCCAATTAATTATCTCATGCTACGAATGGAATATATAGATGGCGTTAATAACAACGATTTCTTCTTCTTCTTCTTCTTCTTCTTCTTCTTCTTCTTCTTCGTCGTCGTCGTCGTCGTCGTCGTCTTCTTCTTCTTTTTCTTCTTCTTCTTCTTTCTATTTCGTCTCTTCTTTTTTATATTTTCTTGCCTTTTCTCTTGTTCATATTTCTCTTTTGTTGTTCTCATCCCCCTTTACTTTTCTTTTTTCGTCTCCTCCCTCTTCTCTCTTTCTTTTGCTCTCTTCCTCACTTTCCCATTTTCTCTTTCTTTATCGCTTCTTATTTTTCATATTTCTCCTTAACTTTCTTTTTCTTCTTTTTCCTTATCGTCTTTTCTTTTTCTTCTTTTTTCTACTTCTTCCTCTGACTCTTCCATTTTCTTCCTTCCCAATTTTTTCTTCCTTAATTCTATTTTCCTTTTCTTCAGTCTTTTCGCCTATTCCTCCTCCTTCTCTCTCTCTCTCTTTTCTGTTCCCTGTATATTTTTCTTCCTCTTCTTTTTCCTTCTCTTTTTTTCTGTTCGCTCTCATTTTGCTGTTTTCTTTTCTTTTTCTTCCTTTTGTGCTTTCTCTTTTTGTTTCTTTTTCTTTACTCTTTTCTTCTTCCTTTCTTACTTTTCTTTTTACTTATTTTCTTTTTCTTCTTTTTTTTCCCATTTCCTTTTCCCTGTCCTAATTTTCTCATTTCTTTACAATGTTTTCTACTCTCTCTCTTAATCTCTCCACTCTTATTCTCCTTACCGTTTCCTTCTGCAGCATCACGTTTTTCTTAACCTATTGCTTTTGGTTATATTTATATTTTCCCACTATTGATAACAAGTAGGATCCATTCAAGATCAAGCGACAACAAGACTTACCAATATTTTATCATTCTTAGCAGCATTGTAGCTTATATTAGTAATGCAAGGTTTCGATTTTTCCTAGGATTAGTATTGCAAGGTTTCGATTCTTCCTAGGATCATTAATGCAAGGTTTCGATTTTTCCTAGGATTAGTAATGCAATGTCTCGATTCTTCCTAGGATTAGTAATTCAAGGTTTCGATTTTTCCTAGGATTTGTAATGCAAGGTTTCGATTCTACCTAGGATTAGTAATGCAAGGTTTCGATTCTTCCTAGGATTAGTAACGCAAGGTTTCGATTTTTCCTAGGATTAGTAATGCAAGGTTTCGATTCTTCATAGGATTAGTAATTCAAGGTTTCGATTCTTCCTAGGTTTAGTAATTCAAGGTTTCAATTTTTACTTGGATTAGTAACGCAAGGTTTCGTTTATTCTTTGGATTAGTAATGCAAGGTTTCAATTCTTCCTAGGATCATTAATGCAATGTTTCGATTCTTCCTAGGATTAGTAATGCAAGGTTTCGATTCTTCCTAGGATTAGTAATTCAAGGTTTCGATTCTTCCTAGGATTTGTAATGCAAGGTTTCAATTCTTCCTAAGATCATTAATGCAAGATTTCGATTCTTCCTAGGATTTTCAGTTAATCCATATTCTCTGTAAATCTCTTCAGAATTGCTCCAAATATGCTAGTAATAATGGTTACAATTTGCATCTGTGACACTATTTAGGGTTGCGTGAAAAAAATGGGAGAATTAAATTAGGTGATAAGAATCTATCACGAAAAAACACTGAACAATGTTATTTTTTTCTAACAAGGAAAAGTGGTAAAGATTTTATTTTCATTAGCGAAGAAAGTAAGGTCGCGGATCTGTTGCATTTGATTTTGATGTACGGGGCGGCGAATAATATATAGCCACCTACCCATGGCAACAAGGAAAGTTTCAAATTGGTCGAGTGGTCTACGGGACAGAGTGCTAAGAGATAATATTAATTAGGTCATGCACTGACCGAAAAACAAAATGCCCGCTGGACCACCCACAAATTAGAAAGAAAGATAGATTAAACCATTAACTATCGTCGGAGATAACATGGGTTTGAAAGAAAAACGCCTTATTGTCCAATCCTGGACATGATAGAAATTATTTTATCGGAACAGTTAATTAGCGACAGAATGCAAAGTCGCCAGATGACTACCCATTGATGCTGGCGAAAATCTGATTGACGAACTCCAGATGGGATTCGGTTAAGATAGAGATTAAGTATCGTGTGAGGTCTGCTCGGAGAAAGGAAAGAAAGGAAAAGGGAAAAAAAGGAAAGAAGATTTTTTTTTCTTTGAGCGATAATTAGCAAACACCCACGCCGTTGAGCGTCCATTGGCTGAATGGTGGCGTGAGCGGTAGGCGAAGGTAATCATGTGAAGAAGGACGGGAGGCTGTTGACGCCCTCTCAAGGGATCGGTGTGAGATGCCACTGTGAGAGAGAGGGAAAACCTGTTGACGCCTCTGAAGGGATTGGGTGAGATACCCATATGAGAAAGGAAGAAATTGGGTGGATCATTCCTTTAAAGTAGAAAGTAAATTTCCAAAAATGGAAAGTGATGGGTTTTCCTGACCAAAAACAAAGAAAATTCTTCATGCGGATTTAGAATTATCAAGGAACCTCAAAACCCGACAAGCCCACCCCGGTTTTGGTCGGCGTCCATATAAGTAGAGTCGCAGCGAGTGGACGGCAGTTGGAGTTGAGTTCGCAGTTGAGTTGGGGTTGGGGACAGACAGGCAAGCAGTTGCAGTTTGCAGTTGAGCTGAGAGCTCTGAAGTCCCGTCTCGCAGAAAACTGACTTGAGATCCACGCATTCTCGACCTCAACTTCCAACCAAGGACAATTTATTTTTGAAGAACGACTTAGCCTCGCACCACCAAAACAAGTTTTACGAATATCGCCTGAAGATACACCAAGAACCAGTTTCTTAAAGAAAAAACAACAAGATGTTAAGACTCGCCTAACAAACACAAAGTGTCACGAATCCATATAGCGGATTGGGAGAAAGATGCAGTCCTGTATTCAGCAACCAGATATAAAATGTTGTTATTCCTTTTTAATACATTTGAACTTTTCGAGTTATTACTTTATTTTCTTTTACATATACTTGTGCGGTATTACCCTTGTTCGGACTCGACTTGCATTACGGCCCGGCAACTAATTGATTTCGTCTATCTAAGATCAAATCACAACGTGGGTAGGTTAGACTAGAAATCAAAACAGTTACTTCGGTAACCAGACGTTGGAGGCGAGCGGGGAACGACAAGGCTGATGCCGAATCTAACCAGATTCCCATCCGAATCAGCAAAAGGTTAGAACGTCACAAATACCAAGTCACATTGGCCGTCACAGGACATGATAGGACGGCGACGGCGCGGAGACAGACGGGGTGACGTCACAATTGGCGCCGCGACCCCGGGGTGATGTCACAATCGAGAAGTTTTCACACTTTTTACCATCGTC